>VCJN01003296.1:0-178905 GCA_006384855.1 Tetraselmis striata | reverse complement strand
TTCCACATACTTCAAAAATCATCCATGTTGAATCGTACACGTTTGCAATGCATATGTTACCGTACACATATGCTGCGATGTTTGTCAAATATGTTTCAGATGCAGTGAAGTCTCGACATCATAGTAGTTTTCAAGTTGTTTTCTGTTTCCGAGACCAGCTTGGCAACCACCATAGAGCATATTGCATTATCGTCCTTCACTGTCAAGCAGCACTGGACACGTTTGTTATCGGCTTGCATTGTCATGATATGATCTACATCTCAGTCACTTCAAAATCATATCATTTACGCATAAAAACATGGATGGATAGCATATGTGCCGTGCTAAAGACAAAAGACGGTATTGCTTTATATTTCACATTTGAAGTTTGCACACTGCGACTTTGATAGCCAATATAATCATGGAACATACTCTCATCATAAACTATGTGAATTTACGACCTCCATACACATATCCTTCAACATTCGTCTATACGAGTATGTTTCAGTATATATGTGTGGCAGCAACATATGCATGTATGCTATTCTCGCGACAATCATACTAGCAGCTGGATATGTTGCCTTCGCGAGCGAACGTCGTCTGCTTCTCTGTCCGGCTCTATGAGTTATAATGATCTTGGACTAGTCTACGTGAATATGCGGCGCGCGTGTAGACATGCCGCTAATGCGGCGGTATGCCGAGCTTTAGGATTGCTGCCCGCAGCTATTATTCGTCGGCTCGTCGCGTTGATTTGTTGGGCAAACATCCATATATACCCCACCTTCTTCGCCTTCCTCCTGACCCCTCCAAACTGGCCTTAGCACCACCGGCGGCGCCCGTCGTACGTTGTAGAGTTCCCCCCCTTGTCATGGTGGCAGTCTTTTGGGTAGCGTCCCTGCTCGATGCGGCGGCAACCTTCGTCACATATCGTCGCCCATCCCGTCATTCCGACCCGGCCGACTACCCGACCGCCGCGGCTCGCCGAGTCACCGCCGCGCACCATCACTGCCGCCGCCGCCGGCCCTCCTACATCCGGGAGTGTTCCCCCGCCCTGCCGAGGGTGTGACTGAGGTCACTGTGCCCGCCCTGGAGAGCAGGCGGAGTCGCTGGAGGTCTGGCTGTGTGCGCGCTAATGATTGGACTGGTCGCGGTGTTGTTTGGACTAGTCGCGGTATTGATTGGACCCCCGCGGTGAAGTTTGAGGCCCCCGCGGTATCTTTATGGACCCCCGGCGGTAAAGTATGGACCCTTGCGCATGTCAGGTTTCCGATGTTAAGGGCCCCGCGGCATTGTTTCGACACCCCGAGGGATAGTCGCTATTAAGGCGGCATAGTGTAATCCTCACATGACGGAACGACCCACGAACGCTTCCATTCGCGCTGGCTGATCAATATTTATAATGATACCCTGTACTCCTTAGTCAGCATCTGCCCATTGATGTGTGTTTATATTCTGGGAAAATCCTATATTTAGTACTTTCTGGCCCAGCCGTAAAGTAATGTATATCACATTAGGGCTTTCACAAATGCGCACTACAAACAGAACTAACAGCAACTTTGAAAGGTTGCCAGCAAAATAGAGACATAAGCCTGAACCCAAGGTCGAGCAGGAGGACAGGGAGCCAAGAACCAAGAAGGAGCCTAGGGAACCACGAAGTCGCTTAGCTGCCAGGAACCAAAGGGACACCCGCCCCATGGTAGGCTATCAGCCGCGGCGAGGACGCTTGCAGCCAATGACCCGGCGGGTCATAGCAACACATGCCGACGACCGACGCGACGTAGGCGCAGGAGCACCATCACGTGCCGCACGCGCGGCCGCGACCCTGCCAAGAACGTTGTCTGCATGTGCCATGTTGATGAGCAAGGAGAAACGGCGGCGCCACGCAGACAAGAGCTGGCCGATTTTTTGGCCAGTGTGTGTGTGGCTAGCTTTCGCGAGCTCCACCAAGAAAGCCTCGGCGTGCGGGGCCAGGGAGCCAAACTCGGAAACGGCGAAAGGAACAAAGCGAAGCATGCCGGCGGCGTTTCGGACACCCTCGTCATACTTCTGGATTTTGTGGCGCTCTGCAGCCCGCAAAGCAGTCGTTGGATCCGAGCTTGACACGCCGAGGATAGGGGCAATGGTGGTATCGACAGCAACCGTGTTCCCGCGGATACCGCCATACCCAAAAAGCCCAACATCGGCCGGCCGGCCGTCGCTGCCCTTCGGAAGAGAAACAAGCACAGACGGGTCCGTGAGGATAGGGGCAATGGTGGTATCGACAGCAACCGTGTTCCCGCGGATACCGCCATACCCAAAAAGCCCAACATCGGCCGGCCGGCCGTCGCTGCCCTTCGGAAGAGAAACAAGCACCGACGGGTCCGTGAGGATCTGGACACCCACGCCAAGCGCGGACTTTACGTCGTGGCAAATGTCGGAAAGGCCATGTGCCGCCCACTCGTGTGCGGCGTGATTGGAGTCGCCCCCAGAGCAACGTGCCACGTGATCATCGTATGCGACCGCCCAAGTTGAAGGAGTGAAATCCACGCCAGCATCCTCAAAACGGGCCAGCATACTTTGTACCGAGAAGGAGCAAAAAGCACAAGAGCATGGCTCGCCAAGGGAGAGGACAGGGGCCGCCGGAAGGCCAAATGGGCGGCAAGCGGCAACGCGGAACATGGAATCGTAGTACTCAGGGGAACGCTCACGGACTTCACCAAGGCGACCCTCACTTGGAGGACTAGCGCGGACTTCACGTCGTGGCAAATGTCGGAAAGGCCATGTGCCGCCCACTCGTGTGCGGCGTGATTGGAGTCGCCCCCAGAGCAACGTGCCACGTGATCAGCGTATGCGACCGCCCAAGTTGAAGGAGTGAAATCCACGCCAGCATCCTTAAAACGGGCCAGCATACTTTGTACCGAGAAGGAGCAAAAAGCACGAGAGCATGGCTCGCCAAGGGAGAGGACAGGGGCCGCCGGAAGGCCAAATGGGCGGCAAGCGGCAACGCGGAACATGGAATCGCAGTACTCAGGGGAACGCTCACTGACCTCACCAAGGCGACCCTCACTTGGAGGATCAGTCACCAGGAACGCTGTCGCAGCGCGTAAGAGGCGGCCTCGGAAGCGGTTGTTGCCAGGGCCGCTTGTAGGCATACGCGCAGCAAGCTTTGCGAAACGGACCGTGTGAATGCGGTGGCTCAGGGTTTCCTGTACTTTCCGCATGGAGTGCAAGGGGAAGTCCGAGTAATGCGGGATAGCCTGGAGGTCGGCCGCCGAGCGCATTGCAGACGCCGGCTCAGCCCCAGCGGCCGAGCAGCCGGCACGGGCAACGTGGGAGCGCTTGGAGGGGAGCAACTTTAGGGCAAAGGCCAACGGCCCCGCTAGATCCTCGAGCACCGCGTCTCCACACTCGTCAACGACACGGGTATGAGCGGCGCGAAGCTCGACAGCCTACATCGGCGCCCACGCGTTGGCGCCGGCATCGGGCTCCAACGTTGGGGTGGCCAAAGCCTGATGGATCGAGGACGCCCCAACAAGGTAGAGGCTATGAGGGCTGGTGGATACGCCGGACGGGTCGGAAAATAACGCCCCGGCGTCGCTCAGGGTGGCGTGTTGAGCACGGAGGAAAGCAACGGCTTGGCCAACCACGAGGGCGGCAGCGCCGATGTGGGAGGCATCTGCTATAACCACATTATCGCCGATGCCGAGGCCCCCAAATTGGACCGGGAGGGACAGTTGCGTGCGCATGGAGGGCGTATTCAAGAGGTCGGGGCTAACACCCCACATGCCGGCAAGCGTTGAAAATGCGGCGGCGTCTGCATCTTCGGGGAAAGACGTAATAGTGTCGCCATACCCCTCGGATCGACCTAAGCCCCGAGGCGTGGAGCGGGGATGGTGGCCAAAACGACGGCCGCAAAATTGCAGCAAACGAGTAGCAGTGTGGGAGTGGAAGTGGTCGGCCAAACCGATAAGCCGGGAGCCGAATTGGTGAAATCTTTCGACCGTTTTGTCCAACAGTTCCCGGGCGAAAGTGGCCGAGCCCACAGGGGCACCAAGCACCTTGATTCCGGACGAGGAGACTGCAACACCATGCAAAAAATGCCCAAAAGGAAGGGCGCCGAACGGGGACGAAGAGCCAAGCTGACAATACGCATGTCGTTTGCGAATGGTGACGCTTACCCAACGGCGGCAAAAGCGGACGGGGCCACCCACGTAGCAAGCGCAAGTCCATCACCAGTGCCGACCAGGTTGACGTCGTTTGAGAAAGCCGCCGACACTGAGTGACTGGGGGCAGCCGCGCCGGTGCGAGCATACACTCGGGCAGCGACAGCGGCGAACAGGATGAGGCCGAGGACGCAACCCTGGCGGGCCCCTCGACGGCTTGGAATCCGGAGAGAGGGACCGGGTTGGAAGCCGTCGAAAACGTACAGATTGGACTCTTGACCATAAGAGCCGTAAAATAATCGCATTCTCTAGGCCCTAGGTTACGTCTCGGGTAGGCTACGACTGCCCGCCTACCAGGACAAAAGGGTCGGATCTAGCTAGGATAAATTAGGACGAACAGTAATAAGATTCATTACTGAGGGGCATGTGTTTCCTCTCGGCTGCGAAGCGTGGCGGTGATATGGGATATGAAGTCTCATATGGGAATAGTCGCTCTATCTGATATTGGATATGAAGTCTCATATGGGGATATGAGGGGATATCTATGGTAAAGTCTGTCATGGGATATGAAGTCTCATATGAGGGGATCCATAAACTCCTTTTCAATACTTTAGGGCATGTCCGGCAGGAGGGCGCGCCAATAAATTGGGCGCGCAACGCCTAGCAGTTTGTGCCGTTGCTGCGGGCGTTCCCAGTTGCGGCCGTCGCGAGTCGGGTTTGCCAACGTCAGGCTCTCGTGACAATCGACGGCCCGAAACCCCACTAAAACCCGACCCAGCAGCCTCTCGTGGCTGTCTGTTGGCTATCTATGTTGAAGTCTGATATGGGATATGAAGTCTCGCATGTCGTGGTCATTGTCCTTTGCGATCCTTGTTCCCGCCCTGCGGCGGTCCCTTTTGTAATCCGGGCGCTTACCCCTTTCGCCATGCTCTCTGACCATTATTTCCGGACCATATGATGCCCGGCATCATTGCACTAACATCTTGTAACCTCCGCAGCTCACGGCGCTTATAGTATTAATTCCAGGTTGGGTGCCCTCCGCTGTCCGGTGACAAGGTGTGTGCGGGTCCAGACAATTTTCACCCGATGGAGCCAATGTCTAAATAACCTCGTGGAATCCATTTTTGCCGAACCCGAAGATTTCCGTAATTCCGAAATAAATTCAATTTGTCCGATAATGCTGGGTAGATGCCTCAGCTGCCATGTATATGATTTATTCCCGTTTAAATGATCTGAATCCCCATAACCTGATCTTGGCTATACTTTTCTACGGCGCCCCAACGCAGTCTGATAAATCCCGGAGTTATTCTTATCCGCATCTAGCGGTGCTCATCCACGAGGTTCCCGTCTTTGTCGGGAAAGGTGAAAGGGGGGGGGGGGGGGGGGGGTTCTGCATTTATTTTAAATGCCGAACTTTTGTCTCCCAACTTGTTGGGGTGGTGTGGTACCCTTCCTAGGGTCATCATACCCTTGGAGTGCCCGCCTAGGCCATTGCTACAACCCCTAGAGCATGATGTTGTTATCTGGCTGATTTTCCATTGCTGATGACTTTGCTGAAATACACATTGATCTTCCTTGTTTTTTTGACCAGGAGCAAATGTCGTGCCTCCGCATGGTTTGGCTGCGTTAGTCGGCGGTGGCGGACGTCCGCGAGAGGATATGTTATCTCGGGTTGGATGCGGGCAGGTACGACGATCATGTAGGGTGGGTGGGTGGGGGGGGGGACACAAAGGGGGTGTGGCGTAGCTTGCCGTGGTAGCAAGGTGGAGCTAGAGCTTGGTGTGGCGTTGCACATATGTTAAGTCTACCTTGCGCCCCACTAGATGTGCAGACGTGTGTGGCTATGCATAGCCCTTTCGACCCACTGTCTACTCCTCTCGTCCCGGTGCCTATTCATGCGCAACGTTCCGAGCGCTGCTCGCGACAGCTCCCATCGCATGTTGCCTCTAAATACATGGATATATTTGGCCTGGCGAAGTTTTACCTACCACGGCGTGTATGCAGTGTGACGATGTGATTTGTGGTCGTTGTTACGCCACTTGTCTCTTATTTAGGCAAATGTTACAGTGCACGTGCGTGCTTCATATCATATGCGATATGAAGTCCCACGGCATGTCGTGGTCATTGTACTTTGCGATCCATGTTCCCGCCCTGCAGCGGTGCCTTATGGCATCCGGGCTTCCCCTTTCGGCATGCTCTCTGACCATTATTTTCCGGTCCATATGAACTTTGCACTTACATCCTAGAACCTCCGCAGCCCGCGGCTAATAGTATTAATTCCAAGTTGAGTGCCCTCCGCTGTAGGTGCCGGTGACAAGGTGCGTGCCGGTATTTCTTTTGACATTTTCTCCCGATAAAGCCAACGCCTAAATAACCTCAATCCCTGCAATCCCTTTTTTGCCGAACCCGGAGATTTCCGTAATTCCGAAATAGATGCAATTTGTCCGATAATGCTAGATAGATGCCTCAGTTGCCATGACCTATCCCCGTTTGAATGATTTGAATCCCCATAACCTGATCTTGGCTATATTTTTCCATGGCGCCCAATCGCAATCTGAAAAATCTCGAAATTCTTCCACTCGTCGAAATGGGGGGTGCGTATACGCGCTTAATACGGTACTTCTACTGTATTCGTACTCATTTTTAATGTACTAGTACCGTATTTCGTATACCCTTTTTTTTTACTACTCCCGCTTAACGTGACCTTATCCGCGCTCATCCGCGCTTAGCTATGTATGCCACCAATAATACATGCGCCGAGGTCTAGACGCCATAGTAGTACCGGTCCGTCAAACGGTACGTGATGCACCTCCCGCCGGCCCACGCACGCGTACTTCGCCATGGCGCGCAACCGCGCGGCCGTGGGATTGACGAAGCTGACGCGCACTACGCGGCGGCGGAGCGACTACCTTATCATCCCTCGTGTGACCTGCTTATCATCCGCCGCTCTCGCCCATAATCTAACCACTCGCTACCTCACAGCCGCCCCCACGAGCGCAACCTCGTCGCGATGCCTCGCGGCAAAGCGAGATCATGCGGAAAGAAGAGCGTCTTCGATGTATGCGGTATGGTCCGAGCGGCCACCTTACGGTCATGTGTCGTGTGTGCAAAAGTCGCCTCGCCGGGAATAGCCGCCACTTCAAGGTACAACACCTCAGACTCCCAGCCAACGACGCATGCTCGGTGGATCAAGCCCGCTTATTGTCGGTGAGTGCGCGTGCGAGTGTGTGGATTCCAGCTCGCCATGGCAATCTTAACCAACGCTCGCCATAATGCCCCCCCTCACTTCAGTTGAAGAACGCCACCGCATCGCAACCCGTAGTGCCTGCCCCGTCTTCGCCCAAACCGACTGCCCCCCCCCCCCCCCCCCCCCTCACCACCCCGCCGCACCAGCTACCCGACGTTCGCGTCGACGCCGCACGCGCGAATAACAGCGGAACGCTCCCGACTAACGAAATAATGTGGGACAATGGGTCGGTGTGCGGTTCTTGTCGTCTCATCACTCCAAGGTTGTCGTCACAGCCATGCTCCATGGCAACAA
The DNA here is from genome assembly GCA_006384855.1 of Tetraselmis striata. Lineage (NCBI taxonomy): Eukaryota > Viridiplantae > Chlorophyta > Chlorodendrophyceae > Chlorodendrales > Chlorodendraceae > Tetraselmis > Tetraselmis striata. Next base: position 171,243 of record VCJN01003296.1, on the reverse strand, counting down.
GGTTAGGGTGCAACACCACGACGGCAAGTAATGCCCGACTGCTTTCTCACTGAGACTGTATTCCACACACGCATGCTTATAGTTGCGTCCCACATAAATTTGTCGCCTCCTACCCAGCACACCTCTTCACCAATAGGTAACCATGTGATGTGCCGTCCGCTCTGTTACAGTACGCGCGAGATGCAACTGTCAACTGTGCGCGACCTAGTAGTTCGTCGGTGTTTCCAGAAACTAGACAGTACCACGGACGGGTCTGGCGGTGATATAGACGTCGACGATACGGCTAGCAGCGACGGGGGGATGGCCCAGAGCCCGGTTGGCAGTCCTTTAACGAAGGGCCGGGCGGACGGTAGTGATGAGGAGAAGGCGGAGCGGGGTATGGCTATTGCTGATGACGATGCCTTTGGGAGGGCGACGACGAAGAACGCGAACCTACTGGATTTCTCTCCAGCCTCAACGGCAGCGACGAGGACGAGACGGGGGGAGAGGAGGAGGGACATGAGGGGGAGGGACGGGAACCGTGCCTTCAAGAAAGTATTGAAGGCGGTGCCAAAGAGGGTAGTCATATATTATTACACACTTTCTGCTTCTCGCCTCGCGCGCCTTCACTGTGCACTTGGACATAACTCTATCCCGTCTACGTGTTGCTAACTGTGGCGTTGTTGTGTGCCCTTCTAAGGGGAGTGGCGGCGAACTTGAGCATGGTACCGAGGATGACAAGCACTACGAAGATCTGCCGGACTGCTTCTCCCACGAGTTGTTGGGTAAGCCCCCGAAGCGTTCGAGCATCAGGGTTGTGCTCGTCGACCTGCTTGGCGTCAAGGCAGACTACGAGCTGCCTACCGCGGCATATGAGGAGATACTGCATATTTCGCACGCTGCGTTGGGCAACGCGAGGTTTCCAAAGACGGAGGTGGCCTCGTTGAAGGCGTTGGGCTTCAATCCTGACATTGATTTCTCGATTCGAGAGACATTGGTGTCGCAGTTGTGGGCAACATGTCTACCCGCCACCGTGCGAGGTGGCGTTGTTCGACGAGGAGTATAGCTACTCAACACAAGATGGCCGTTGGAAACTGCACGAGAGTGGTGCGCTCCCCCCCCCCCCCCTGGTGTTTGTTGCTCACATAGGCATTACTCCGCGCGCGCGCGTCACATTATCATATGCATATCAGTATCGACGTACGTTCCGCTGAACATCATATGATAATGTTCCATATGCGCAGACGAGCATGGCGTCGCAATCTGCCCGAATTGCAATACCCCTCCATTCGTACTTATTCCCAAGAACCGAGTGATCATCCTGGAGCCCGACGGCATATACTACGACTTCGGCGGAGGTTCCAGGCGGATGCTGCGGCGCCCCGGGAAAAAGGGCAAATATCGAGTCAAAATGGGGACATTTACGGACTCGAAAATGTGCCCCCCTTAACTCGGTTTTTGCACCCCCCAAGGGGGGTGCAAAAACTGAGTAACGCCCAATACCGTACGAATGTACTGTGAAACTGGCCTTTCACACATTCTTGCCAACACTGTACGAGGTACCCTTTACCTATACTGCACTATGTACTACGCATCTGTCCACCGCCCCTTGACGAGATGCGCCGCTACCAGTCCATGCTAACCGTTTTTGCCTCGAATGCTACTCCGTCGCTGTGCTTTTCACTCTTCTATCACTCGCAAGCACCCTCGCGCTTTTGTTTAGGGAGGCATCTTCACGCATCTTGGTTCACAAAAGCATGGCAGACCGTCCCCGCAAAGGAAAACGCACCTCTGCCCGGTTGAAGACTCCGGTGGCGGGGGCATCTGCAGCTGCGCTTGGTTTCGAGCCAACGACGGCTCCCGACCCACTGCTAGTGACCCCCATGGCGCAAGATTCTCCGCAGATGCACTTGCGGTCGGGCAGGAGGGCGTCTCATGCTCCAATACCCACGACTCAGCCCATAAGCCCCCTGCAACCGAGCGGTGGGCAACATCGAAGCGGACCGCCATGGCCTTGGTACTGCGGAGATTCGCAGCCTTTGGCCGAGCCGGGGCCTCAGCCTAACCCCGAGCCTCAAGGCGTGCCACCTTTGGACCCACTCCCCGAGCGACTCCAACGGTACGCGGACTCGCATCTTCGTTAGCATCACTCATCTCGGCGCCGTGGGCTGCGTTAAGCGCACCTCGCCATCGCGCACCTCAGGGATCTCAACTCACCCAGACCGATGTCGAACATTATGGAGCCGGTCAAGGTGAACCTTTGGCCACGATTCATGAGGATGAGCACGGACAGTGAGCGGAGGAGGAGGAGGAGGAGGAGGAGGGGCCCAATACTGTCGGAGGGTGTCCGCCTGGACAAACGAGCCCCGCCACAAGCGCCACAAGTGGGAGCAAAATGGTAACCTCTCGCCCCTTGTCAACAGAACCTCAAACGTGTGCGCATCTTCGCGCGTGAGGGAAAAGATTCTCACACGTCCCCCCCCCCCTTCCCTACATAGACCATCTCCACGACCCCCCTTCAACAAGAAGCGCCACTTGTCGACCCAATGCTCGGCGAAAACTGTGAAACACTGTGGCTACTCGATTCGCAGCGTGCGCGAATGGTACAACGACTACGAGATGCGGCGCGGCATTCAACAAATCAAGAACAAACGCTTCACGAAGTCCACCAACACCTGCCAGCCCTGCCAAGGCAGCTCGACACCCCGCACCGTCTTGGTCGACAACCGCTACTACCAGGTCGTAGCGGCGCCTCGTTAGGCTGGCGGGTCCTCCAAGCCCGCATCTCAACCACCGCCAGCGGGGTCCGGTGGAGATGGTTCCCAAAACGGCGCTGCAGCAGGTCTCCTCGAGCTTCGAGCAGCTCCGCCCCTCCCTCGAGCAGGTTTGGTCCCTCGGTGACTGCCAAGCCGCCGAGTGAGCCTCAGCCTTCGAGAGCGACGAAGCGCTCGCACGGTGCGTTGAGCACAGGAGGCAAGACCACCTTGTCGCCCATGAAGCTGCGTAGGAAGCGTTCCGAGAAGCGCGGGCCGAGTCCTCCTTTGAAGATGGCGAAAGAATTGGAGGCCGACGACCCCTTCCAGGCGCCTAAGCCGAAACGCGAAACCCGGTCAAGCCGCCAGGCGCCTTCGGGTGCCGCTGCTGGAAGTCGCCTTGCCACACCTTCCCGTGGCGGTGCCCCATCTCTGCGTCCCCGACCCACATCTCCGCCCAAAAAGCCCTCATCTCGGGACGCAAAGCCCGTAACGCCGCCTGCGCGGACATCTCGGCCTCCTATTTAATGTATCTCTCATGTACAAACCCGTGTATTGTCGCTCCTAGCTCTACTTGTAACGCTGCCCTGTCCAAGGAGCCCTTTGTCGTTGTCACGTCGCCTTGGTTCACTCACCTGGATGTCCTCCTACCGTTGCTGGCGGCCTCCAAGGCGGAAATCTATCGCGTGCAAATTCCGAGCATCTACTTGACGCAAGGGCCCCTCCCGCGAATGGTCTACCTCGACAGCCTGTTGACAGCGAATCGTGTACTTTTCATCGCGTCAAAGCACCCAAGAAACCCCGAAACCAACGGACGCGCCTTGTGGTTGGTCGTCGGAAGAGATTCGGCGACTTTAAGAGCGCACCTCTCGGAGCACCTCGGCAAGCAACGTGAGTTCGTGTCTGGTCCGTGACAAGGGTTTCATGCAGCTTGAAATTCGCTGCCATAGCTCCCTGGACAATACCTTATTAATCATAGTCAACGATCATAACAAATCATTCTCAACCGCAGATAAGAGTTGAATCGACTCCTGTCCGTCGATTTCACAAACCGCACTTCCTTTGCTAGCGCGGCCGGGGCAGCGGGGCGCCAAGGCGCCGCGGCCGGGGCAGCGGGGCGCCAAGGCGCCGCGGCCGGGGCAGCGGGGCGCCAAGGCGCCGCGGCCGGGGCAGCGGGGCGCCAAGCGCCGCGGCCGGGGCAGCGGGGCGCCAACGCGCCGCGGCCGGGGCAGCGGGGCGCCAACGCACGGCGGCCGGGGCAGCGGGGCGCCAACGCGCGGCGACCGGGGCAGCGGGGCGCCAACGCGCAGCGGCCGGGGCAGCGGGGCGCCAACGCGCGGCGGCCGGGGCAGCGGGGCGCCAACGCGCGGCGGCCGGGGCAGCGGGGCGCCAACGCGCGGCGGGCCGCGCAGCGGGACGCCAACGCGCGGCGGGCGGCGCATGTTGGTGATTCATGCAGCCCCGCATACTAAATGGTTTGCAGCCATCTAGGCAATCAAAGCATGCTTAAAGGCAGCATCTGCGGTGCAGCGGTGCAGCAATCTGCGGCGTGTTGCCAGCAAATATCAAGCATTAGCCCTACTGCCTTGCAATCCGTATAGTATCGTCAAGCAGGTGCGTGTTTATATCCCTTTCATGCCATGCAGCCCCGCATACTTATAAATGGTTTGCAGCCATCTAGGCAGTTAAAGCATGCCTAAAGGCAGCATCTGCGGCGCTGCCCTGCAGCAATCTGCGGCGTGCCGCCGGGAAATGTCAGGCACTAGAGGTACTGCCTTGCAATCTGTATAGTATCGTCAAGCCGGTGCGTGTTCACATCCCTTCTATGCAATGCAGCCCCGCATATTAATAAATGGGTTGCAGCCATCTAGGCAAATGGCTGCAGCAATCTGCGGTGTGCCGCCAGCAAATATAAGGTATTAGCCGTACTGCCTTGCAATCTGTATAGTATCGTCAAGCCGATGCGTGTTCACATCCCTTCTATGCCATGCAACCACGCATACTAAATGGTTTGCAGCCACCTAGACAATCAAAGCATGCTTAAAGGCAGCATTTGCGGTGCAGCGCTGCAGCACTCTGCGGCGTGCCGCCAGCAAATATAAGGTATTAGCCGTACTGCCTTGCAATCTGTATAGTATCGTCAAGCCGGTGCGTGTTCACATCCCTTTCATGCCATGCAGCCCCGCATACGAAATGGTTTGCAGCCATCTAGGCAAAAATGGCTGTAGCAATCTGCGGCGTGCCGCCAGCTATTATCAGGTATTAGCCCTACTGCCTTGCAAATATGTATAGTATCGTCAAGCCGGTGCGTGTTCACATCCCTTCTGTGCCATGCAGCCCCGCATACTAAATGGTTTGCAGCCATCTAGACAATTAAAGCATGCCTTAAGGCAGCATCTGCGGTGCAGCGCTGCAGCAATCTGCGGCGTGCCGCGAGCAAATATCAGGACTTAGTGGTACTTCCTTGCAATCTGTATAGTATTGTAAAGCATATGGGCAATTACATCCCCTTTTGTCATAAAAATCCTCATACTGGAAGGTTGCCGAGCCAGCTCTTTACCCCCCACCGTCTTGGTCGACGAACGCTACTACCAGGTCGTAGCGGCGCCGCGTCAGGCTGGCGGGTCCTCTAAGCCCGCATCTCAACCGCCGCCACCGGGGTCCGGCGGAGATGGCTCCCAAAACGGCGCTGCAGCAGGTCTCTTGATAGAGCTTCGAGCAGCTCCGCCCCTCCCCCGAGCAGGCTTGGTCCCTCGGAGACTGCCAAGCAGCCGAGTGAGCCTCAGCCTTCGAGTGCGACGAAGCGCCCGCACGGTGCGTTGAGCACGGGAGGCAAGAGCAGCTTGTCGCCCATTAAGCTGCGCAAGAAGCATTCTAAGGAGCGCGGGCCGAGTCCTCCTTCAAGATGGCGATAGAGCTGGAGGACGACGACCCTTCCAGGCGCCTAAGCCGAAACGCGAAGCCACGTCAAGCCATCAGGCGCCATCGGGTGCCGCTGGTGGGAGTCGCAGGGCCACATCTTCCCGTGGCGGTGCCGCATCTCCGCCTCCCCGACCCGCGTCTCCGCCTATGGAGGCAAGAGCAGCAGCTTGTCGCCCATTAAGCTGCGCAAGAAGCATTCCAAGAAGCGTGGGCCGACTCCTCCTTTTGGAAGAGCCTCAGGCCACCGCTGGCAACAATGACGAGCAAGAGATGCAGAGGGTGGAGATAGTTAAGTGTGAGGGGTGGGATTACCCGCATCTCGACAGCAAGAGCAGGTGAACGCCCGCATCTCTCGCGTAAAAACCCGTGTACTGTCGCTCCTAGCTCTTGTAACGACGAGACGCTTTTCCAAACCCGACTCCCGTGCGTCGTGGAACCTTGTCTTACAGGTGGTTACGCCGAGAGAGATGCGGTAATGAAACCCGGAGGCCCACTTTGAGGACGACAAGTACATCCTCGTGTCAGTCTTGCCAGCGGTGGGTGAGGCCACCGCTGGCAAGACTGACGAGCAAGAGATACATAGGGTGGAGAGATTTTACCGTGACGGTGGGGGTACCGCATCTCCGCAGATGAACGCCCGCATCTCGCGTAAAAACCCGTGTACTGTCGCTCCTAGCTCTTGTAACGACGAGACGCTTTTCCAAACCCGACTTCTGTGCGTCGTGGAACCATGTCGTACAGACGGTTGCGCCGAGAGAGATGCGGCACTGGAACCCGGAGGCTCGCGTCAGTCTTGCCAGCTGTGGCTGAGGCCACCGCTGGCAAGACTGACGAGCAAGAGATGCATAGGGTGGAGAGAGTCAACCGTGACGGTGGGGGTACCGCATCTCGGCACCGGGGGCAGGTGAACGCCCGCATCTCGCGTAAAAACCCGTGTACTGTCGCTCCTAGCTCTTGTAACGACGAGACGCTTTTCCACACCCGACTCCCGTGCGTCGTGGAACCTTGTCTTGCAGGCTGTTGCGCCGGACTTTTCCGTAGATTAGTGGTACGCTGCCGTGGATTCTGCCCTCTTCGGGGAGTGCCAGAGCAAGACTGTAAAACACTGTGGCTACTCGATTCGCACCGTGCGCGACTGGCGCAACGACAACGAGATGCGGCGCGGCATTCAACACATCAAGAAGCAACGCTTATTATGTCACCAACACCTGCTTGACCTGCCGAGCCGGGTCTCTAAAGCCCCCCCCCCCCCCCCCGTCTTAGTCGATGACCGCTACTACCAGGTCGTTGCGGCGCCGCGTCAGGCTGGCGGGTCCTCCAAGCCCGCATCTCAACCACTGCCAGCGGGGTCCGGCGGAGATGGCTCCCAAAACGGCGGCGCTGCAGCAGGTCTCTTGGAGCTTCGAGCAGCGAGGAGTGAAATCCTTAACAGAGTGGGCCACCGTGGCGCGCAAAATGGCGCGAAGTAGCCCCACCACCTAGGTTGAGGCGGGTAGTACTTTACGCCAGAGAGGGCGCGAAGAGGACACGGCGAATGGTCATTGTTAGTACTCTCGTATAATTATGAATTGCACCTGAAATGTACCCAAAAAGTGGGTACATATACAAGTCTAAGCGATCACGTGGGGGGCACATTTTCGAGTCCGTAAATGTGCCCATTTTGACTCGATATTGCCCCCTGTACCCGGCGCCCCGACTCTGCCGCAAACCGGCCATACCGCGATGTTTTGTCGAAAAATGCTTTCTTGCACTCCGACTTCGGCAGAGCCTTGATGGAGACTACTTATGGAGCGATTGGCGACCTGGCCAACCTCATTATGGACGTTGGCATCGACGGCATTCAACTGACGAAGTTCAAACACCACTCCGCGAGTGCGTACGTCGCGCGGGTTGCCAAGGTGCCACGGTAATGCCCTGCCCGCTAGTTTCTGTTGTTTCAGTCTGCCGTTGCAATAGCTCTGCGGAATTACCCCCTTCTCTATATCATGTCACTGCTTTATTACGGCATGCACTGTGCGGCCGGCGCGACCAATCAACTCTGAAATCCTGCTCATGGTGCATGGGCCACATGAAGCGCCCAATACTTGCATTTTCTTGAAGGAAAGTTTTGATGTCATTCCACAGTCGCACGGCATCCCATTGCCATTTGGCAGGCTCTCTGAACCGGCGGTAGATGCAGCATCGGCATATGCTAGATCACATGTTGATGTCGATACACCCGCTGATGGTGCGGCCCCCCTTCCCTCATGTCTTGCCATAGCAGTTACATACATATCGTTATTGCACCATGCCAACTTCTTTTTTCGTGATGGGTATTATCATGCGTTGCCCATGCAGAGGAAGTTGCTACTGCTCCCACCACTGGCAAAACCAAGATCCTCTTGGGGGCTCTTCATAACGACTACCCTGCCAGGTACAAGTTGACGGGAAGGGGTTACCACGCCGCTTTCTTTGCGTGTTTGTGGTGCCTTTTCCAAGGCATCCACTTGGATGGAGCTATGCGCTTCATGGGGTACTTTGCAGCGGCTAATGAACAGCTATGGCACCATGCGCTCCACCTAGTGATCCCCGGTGGCGAGGGAGTGAGAGCTACCATGGCGCGAGAGGTGGGGGAAGTGCAGGTGCAGTGCATTCTGCGAGCCCCATACCAACAGTGTGTGCATGCATGCTTCGTTGGAGATGACGGCAACGTGCTGACGGACACCGAGCTCGAGGCGCTCCATCGCGCCTCTGCTGGCGGAAAGCTGCCCAAATCAAAAATTGGTTGCGCCCGTGTACACTCCGCGTATGACATTCTGGGTGCGACTTTCAGCATAGTCAACTCCCATGCTCTACCATTACATCATGCTATTCTTCCGATTGTAGTGAAGGCCTTCCTCATGAGGATGGGGGAGATGTCGATGCACCCAACTGGTCCACGTAGCAACAAGATCAAGTTCAATAATCTCTTCAAGGTGTGATGTGCATGCATGCATGCTTGTCTGCCTGCGTGTCGCTTGCAATTGCAACGCTGACTTGCAAATGATGTACCTGCATGCTGCTCACAGGAATATGACAAACGGGTGAAGATCATCAAGGTCACCAATGACTTGGGACGCCCCCCCATCACCATATGTGGAACGTCTACGATGTTCCCTAACTGGACGGCGGAGAGCTTCTAAGACTTCATCCTTACTTACGCCCATGTGGGAATGGAGTGCGCCCCCCCACCCGCCCTCACCACCACCTTGCTACCTTCCTGATTTCACCTGTTGTACACAGTCTCAGGAGCAAGTCATATATACATATATATATGCATATACACATCTACATATATATGTATATGCGTGTATATACATACTTACATACATATACATATATGTATGTATACATAAATGTGTACATACGTCTCTGTGTACATCTGTAACATATATAATATATGTAGTACATGATATTTACCTATGTATGAATGTTGTTCTACATGTCCTACTGCAGGGTATGTGCCCCCATACCGTTGTCACGTCACTACTAAGTATCTCAGTATCGTCGATTTTGTGCTCTATGCAGTGACCTGCTAAAGAAGCTGCCGGAGCACTGGCGCACAGCGTTCATGTGTCTCGCTGATGTATGCCGTCACTATTTGAAAGCTGACCTTGCTTTGTATGCCAAGCTTGGCGAGTCTGAAGCGTCTCGCCTGGGGCGGATAATGGAAATCAATAGGGCTATCGACAGCCGGCGCGGCGATGGCGTCGCCAACTTGAAGCGCTTCGCCAAGATACGTGAGCATCTGTGCGATGATACCCGCCTGATGTGTAGCAATCTACACGTGCTAGTGGAGAAGGCTCGTGGCTGCACAGCGCGTGAGGTGGAGATGTTCCTCGAGAGGGGGGTGAGCCCCCCCCCCCCGCCCCCCGCCTGACTCCCCCCTCCATATACCATGTGCTTCAAACGAGGCATCTTATGCATCCATCCAACATTTCATATAATCCTTCTATATTGTCGGTGTGTTGGATAGGTTCTTCCGGGAGATCATCGTCGGCAAGTGCAGCAAGCATCCGGAGAGGGCTGCTGCTGTCGAGGTCGTGAAGCAGGTGCCCCCCCCTTTCATGTGTGCATTGGCCCACTAGTCGTGTGTAATTGCATCATATGTTGTCTCACTCCTGGCTGTCGGCGCGGACAGATGCGACTGGAGGACTTTGAGCTCCTCTTCAATGACTTGCTTGTTAGCATGCGGCGGGATCGGGGCAGTGTGGGGGGATCTGCAGCGGCGAAGAATCGCCACGCACATCAAGATGCAGTGGGTCGCGCACTCGACGAGAAGGTGGTGGAGGAAGCTTGCTGCGAGGAGGGCGTCAATGTGCATGACCACAATGCCGCACTCTTCAAGCAGTACGTTGATCACTATCGCCCCGATGGGCTGCAGGTGCAGCAGTTGAGGGATGATACTCCGAACATCAAGTAAGTGCTTTACATTCCTGCTTGCATGGATGTATGCCTCGTGTGATAGTACAGCATTAAAAGCACACTTGCATCGATCATCCGCCGGATTGTTACATGTTGACGTACTATGGCCCGATGATAGCGATAAAGCCGGGCCGGGGATCCTACACGGTGTACTACTCGCGCGCGTACATCCGCTTGCCGAAGGGTAATGCATGGGTATATACAGCCCGGCGGTGAGAGAGCTGGGGTGCAGCCCTTGTGCCCCTTGACTACAATATCCCGCGGCGACGCAACAGAGAGTCAGTATGGACTTAGTGCCAACTGGGGCTGCAGAGGGAGAGAACCATGATAGGTTCCAGGAGATATTCTAGGTTGAGGTAAGATATTTAGTTGTGGCAGAGTGCTACGCCTTGGACAACCCCCTGGCTTCGCCTCCGGTTGTCTTTGGAGTTGGAGACGCCTACCGTGGAAGTCGGCTTCCATCAGCCCCAATCAACACCGGGATATGGGAAGGCGCTGTGAATGCAGCATTCCGGCCGGACTTATTCGTCTTCCCACTCAGCATCGTGCAAGGCAGGCTGGTCACATACATCTGGACAGAAGCGGTTTCCGCCAGCACTGCTAGCAGGGGTCGGCGGCGCGAATGGCCGTTGCTGATGCTGCGGCTACGCAGATGATGAGGAATGTCAGCACCGTCCCCTAGTTGCCCTTTCACCGTTACCTCATGTCTTATTTGGACAATGACATGATATTGTTGATTTTGCTTTCACCATGTGGGCTTCCTATATGAAGCAATCTCATGCCAAGGACACCGCCGCCTGCCCCGATGATCAGGACGATGGCGATGGCGGCACTGCACAGCAGCCGCACCAACATCAGCGCGTTTATTTAGCATGCATTGCAGCTCATAAGCATGCATAATTAGCGCTTCAAATGTCTATGGGGGCATGGCAACGCAGGGTAGGCTGATGTCCTGAGTGTTAGTACATCAAGCTGTTGCGCGGTATGTTCACGTAGAATAATATGGGTGGCGCAGGAAATATATATATAGGCGCCGGGTAGTGGCTTTGGGTTTTCCAACCTTAAACGGAAAGATATATTTCCTTCCAAAACCTTGTATGCCAATCGCGTTCATTTATATTTGCTTCATTAATTATTCTTCAGGCATGTCACACATGAGACGTCATGCCGCGCAATGTGCGTCGACAACATTACGGGTCCTGCGATATAGTGTTATATACCCCATCAACCGTTGTAATCAAACAATGATATATGTGCACGAATTAATCTACAATATTGATGATTTTCTGTCATGCCATGATTGTTTTGTTTGTGTTTTGATGCATCTGCATATTGTTAGTAGTTCACAGCATTGTTTAAGGGTTGCGGTATTGTGCGCCAGTATGCATGACTGATTGGTGTCGGCCCGGGTACCTAGGTACCAGGTACCGTAATCACAATAAGGTATTGATATACATTGATACTACAGTATACACTTCTTGCCGGGTTCCATATCATTTTGTTGCTAAGTGATGATGACAGCAGCTCCATCAGTATCGACTACCATACCGCTAGTAATCATCGCACAACATGTTGGAGTCAGCCAGCACCACCACCATCGCCTCCCCTCCCCCGGCCACCATGACGACGTCTCGAGGCACAACATTTCTCTCCGCCGGCGAAGACAGCCTCCCCCCGGTTTATGAACCGCCTCAGGACCTTCCCCTACCGCAGGGGCCGCCCCTCCTCTACTATGTGACGTGCGTCAGGTTGTCGTCAGCCGAGGATGCTGAGATCAAGGACGGTGTCAAGGTAGGCGGGCCGTTGACTCGTGCACGCATGTGCGCTCTCGACAACACCGAATGCGAGGCAGTGCAAGGGGTGAACGTTTACACGTGCCTGGAGGACGCTGTAGACTCGACGGACGAGGGCTACGAAGCACGTTTCGTGTGCCAGTGGGGTACGGAGCAGCTTGTGGCAGCTAGATTTCGCTTCGCCGCCGGCAATAGGTTCCAGCTCTACACCCGCCCGACCGCGGTAACGCGTCTGTCATCGGCTTCGGCGCCCGGACACGGCAGCGCCGTGAAAGCTTTCACTGACGGCATAACGGCACCGGACGGCACGAGTAGGAAGCGGGCTTCACGCGCTATCCCTATTGGTATCACTCCTTTCGTCCGTCCCGTGCATGCGGACCAACTAGTACATGGTCTTATGTTGTGATATATTCATATAAGTCGACGAACCCCCCCTCCCCACGAGTAGCGCTACTGAAACAACCGACTAAAGCCACGAGTAGACAAGCCATCGCGTCGTTCCACCCCATCGATTATATTTCCGGCTTGTCCATGTTGGACAACGAGATCCCTGAGTACACTAAGGGGCACATAATCAAGCGATTCAAAGGAGCTCGCGGTAGCTTGCGCCCGGTGTCCGTACGCATGACCGTATCGGTGGCTAGCCCACCGACGCCACCTTGCGCCAGCAGATTCAAAAGGCGGCTCGCAGCCGCAGGCAAACTGGCCGCACTCCTAGAAGTGGGCGGAGAAAAAGGTTGAGGGCATCCAGTTATGGAACTCGTCGTGGCGGGGCAAGTATTTCGCAGAGTCGGTGCGAAACGGGGATTCCGACCACCCAGCACCCCCCTACCTGACCGAGGCTGAGGAGGTTGCCGCTTTTATCAGCAGTGTTTCTCCCCGGTGGAGAAAGGCGATGCCAATCCTACCAAAACCCCGGCCGTGGAAAGGTGAGTCCGAGAGTTCAGTAGTGCAGTTGGTAGTGGTTGCTTGCACGCGTGCTGCCTTGTGCACGTGGTGACGACGTCACAACTACTTAATTATTTGTCTTTTGTAATTGCAACTTAGGGGCCGGCATCGGCATGAACGGCAACCCACTGCAGGAGCAATCTACCGGCTCCGGCCCCCCTCCCCCGTTCAGTCGTCCAGCTCCCGTCCCCCGTGCGTGCTGCTCGAGCCCCCCCGCTGCAGGATATATACGATCAAAATGCAAACGGCTTCAGTTGGGCGTGTGCGTGTGACCTCCAACTTCGTTGATACATCGATGATGCAAGCTGGGCGTCAACAAAAGCAAGCGCATCTGCGAGCGGCAGCAGCAACCAAGCAGCCCACGAGCAGCCAACACCTTAGCCGTGGGCAGCGATGCCCAGCCAACGACTCGCAACAGAGCCGTGCAGACGCTCGCTCCCGCACCCGGCACCATGATCGCCGCCTCTTTCGAGCGTGTTCCTTCTCGTACACTGGCCCCATCTGCCACCGGGTCATGGGCGCAGAGCGTCGAAGAGGTGGCAGGAGAGCGTCGAAAATCCCGGGTATATTGCGTGCAACGCGCCTGTTTCTTTTGCTAATACAGAAATACGGGTAACTTCCGGGTCGCGGCGGGTGGTGTACACTAGGCTTCAAAATAAATGGCAAACCTACTTTGGGTAGGGTCTGTGCTCACGCGCAATCGAAGCGCGTGGCGCCAATCCATATAGGGGTATGTTGGGTAGGAGTGCTGGCTACAACCCCCATATTTTAGATTGAATTGATTTGGCCGTGTATATTGCGGTGTATGTAGATGTAAAAACGAGGCACGAATTTCGCACATCTCGAGTTTACATTAGCACAAATATGCAAAAAAAATTCCTACGCGCAGCACATGAGGAGTCTTTGGCATGGCATAGCAATAGACTGCCCATAGATGTTCTCGCATGGTACCGCGAGTGATCCCGCATCGCGCCTTCCAACCGCTCATAATGCCCACGTATATCAGCGTTACACAAGTGTTGTGGCGTTCAGGAGGACCTACGACAACTTGGTTGATGGGCTGGCGAAAAAGGCACCCCACCTGGAACCATACGAGCTCTAGGACGCGGCCTTCGACGCCTTCACGAGGCACGTACTCGTGTAGGCGGCGAATTGTTTTGTAATGAGCATGCGCACCTTTTGGCAACCGCTTCATATGGTAGCGCGCTACTAGCTCTACAAGGTGGGGCAAGCACGTATCCAACTCTTACGGCGCGCGCGGTAATAGCATCTAAAAAACCCCTGAGTCCACATTCGGCATAGATCGGTGATATTTCCGTCATAATTCTACTAATTTAGCCGTAGTTTTCGCACCCCGAACTAATTCTAATCACCGGCAGGTCACTCCGCGTCCCCAGCTCGATATGTACTAAACTAGTTTATGAGGTTTCTCTACCTGTACGAGAATAGCCCTGGCGCGGCCCCCGTAGCGCGCGTGTGCGCGCGCAGGATTGCGGGGGCCGGTCAGAGCCACCACCTGCCTTCACGGCGGACCGACCGGTCACTCTCCTTTGCTGTGGCACGCGCCATCGAGCGCACCACAGCAAAGTCGCGGCAATTTTGCCGCGCAGGGTGCCGGTCTTCCGCCGTCGTACCATGTACGGTGAGCGACGCCTTTCGGGCCCCCCCCTGGAGGAATCCCGTTAGGGTTTGTGTGGTTAATGGACGCGCGCCGCTTGCGACGTGCTAACTACTACCCGCGAACGAGCTGTTGATTACTCGCCCAACGCGAGGAGAGGACGAAGCCGCAGCGCTTCCCCATTCAGTGGAACAAGGTCCAAGACCTTCGACCAGTGTCGACCAACAGTAACCCTTGGCTGCCCTTTCCCGTGTGGGCATGGCTCGATCCGCACTGGCCCCTACCCGGCGTAGGTGTCGCGATGCGCTCCGACTGGGGCGTATGCCGACGCATGCCCGTCGTGTAGTACAGATTCGAGTACAAAGTGACAGTACACCGCCAGTGGCCAAGCCAGCGCCCAGTGGCACATGGCTACTCCCACGCCGCGGCACTCCTACTGTGCCGCGCACCGTGGACCCTGACGCCGACGCGGAGAGGGCCAGCAGAGAGCGAAAGGGCGCTCTGCTCGCCCCCCTCGCGACATCCATCGCGCCAATTCCTGTACTCCCGACTCCCCCTTTATGAGACATCGCGTCCGTCGTAATCTCGGCAACTGGCAAGCCGCTGGTGCGAATCGCAGTGTTCTCAATTGGATCTCCAGAGGTGTACGCGTTCCTTTCTTGGACGGGCTTGCCCCACCTTCTTTTCATCAAGGGGTGTCAATGGGGGATGCAACTCCTGCCCAACTGGAGTTTATGGACGGTGAATTGGCTCGCTTCATGGCCGTTGGGGCCTGGGAACGAGGCTATTGCGCAAAATGGGTGTCCCGGCTGTTCTTGGTTCCTAAGCCTGGAACAAACAAATGGAGGCTCATCATTGACCTTCGCCCCCTGAACCGCTATTGCGAGACGCGCGATCTTTCGTTTGAAACGCTTTCGCACTTGCGCAACCTGGCGCGCCCTGGGGACTACATGTTGCAGATGGACCTGCAGGACGGGTTTTACGCGGTTGGAATTGCCCCTGAGGACAGGGATTTTTTCAATGTCGATTACCGCGGCACTCTGTACCGACTGGCTGGCCTTCCCATGGGCTGGTCTCTGTTCCCCTATTACTTCTGCCAATTCACCAACGTCCTCACTAGGGCATTGCGTCGTAACCCGGCTGAATTAGACGGCACACCTATTTTTCGGCGACGATTTGGCCTACGCATGTTGCCCTACATGGACGATTTCCTGTTTCTAGCTCGGACTCAGGCTGAGGCCATCTGGCAACGTGACTACATCGAACGCCACCTCTCGGACTTTGGTCTGTTGCGCAACCCCAACAAGGGCGTGTGGGAGCCCACCCAGAAGCTCGTGCACCTGGGGTTAGAAATTGACACTTCGGGTTCGCCTACTCTTCGTGCGCCCGCTGGGAAACTCGCCAACATTGCTCGCGCGGCCAAACGCCTAATCCAACGAGCAAAACGCGATCGTGGGTGGTTGCCAGCTCGCGAGTTGGCCGCTCTCGCGGGCAAATGCCAGTTTCTCTACTTGGCCATCGCCCCTGCCCGTTTCTACCTCCGTGAGCTGCATGATGTGCTCAAGACGCGCAACTCTTGGTCCGGTCGCGTCAAGCTCACCCGCCAGCTCGAACGCGATCTGCAATGGTGGGTGGGAGTGCCCACCCAACACAACGGCCGCCCCATTAACCGCCCAGTCGAAACCGGATACCTACACGTCGACAGTTCGTCGTACGGTTGGGGTGCCGTTTTGAACGAACACCATGAAGCTCGGAGTTTTTGGTATGACGATGACCGCAATGCGCACATTACCCTGAAAGAGCTCAAAGCCGTCCGATTGGCTATTGAGTCCTTCCTCCCCATGCTCCGTAACCGTCACATCCGCTTGCACGAGGATAACCAAGCGGTTGTCGGCGTCCTCACTGACCTCACCTCTCGCTCTCCGCGCCTCATGGCTGAGCTACGCAAAACATGGTACCTTATGGACACGCACGGCATCACCCTGTCCGTGCGCTACATCCGTTCTGCGGCGAATATCTGGGCTGACCGCCTTAGTCGCGAGGTTGACTGCGACGACTGGCAGTTCAACCCTCGGCGATTCGCCTCGCTCACTGCTAAATGGGGCGCCTGCACCATCGACCGCTTCGCGACGTCTGAAAACGCCCTCCTGCCCCGCTACAACGCCCGCTGGCGTGACCCACGGTGCGAGGCCGTCGACGCCCTGCGCCTCTCCGACGCTGCATGGCTTTGCGAACGTAATTGGTGTAACCCTCCATGGAACCTCATCGGCGATCTTGTCTGCAAACTAGAGTCTAGCGGTGCCCCAGCCATCGTCATTGTTCCCTACTGGCCTGTCAACGCTTGGTACCAGCTCCTCTCGGAGATGTGCTCTGACATGCGCTCCTGGAAGCCGCGCCACGACCTCTTCATTACTGGCCGCACTGGCGACCGCCTTCCCGTGGGCGCACCCCGCTGGCCTGTCGTCGCCTTCAACATTCCCGCCCGTGACCCCCGCCCCTGGTCTGCTGCGCCCGGCATTTTCTAGTCGGCAAACCAGACGTTCCTTGTGAAATGTACTAAAATAGTTTATGAGGTTTCTCTACCTGTACGAGAATAGCCCTGGCGCGGCCCCCGTAGCGCGCGTGTGCGCGCGCAGAATTGCGGGGGCCGGTCAGAGCCACCACCTGCCTTCACGGCGGAGCGACCGGTCACTCTCCTTTGCTGTGGCACGCTCCATCGAGCGCACCACAGCCCACCCAACCCTCCCTGGCTGTGGGATTGTATGCCTGCAAATTCCTGATTATCACAACCTGTAACCAGACCTGGGATTCTTCGACATATCAGACGTTCCTTGTGAAACTCGAAAAATGCTCACCAACTACCCTGGAGGACAGTTCGCTTACCATTAATTTTGAAGCGCAGTGTACCGTCAAAAAGTCAAACTGTACCGTTAATTAAGGGATGCCCGAGTTGGCGCATGCCGTAATTATTCCTCCAACGCGCGCGCACGCGATTCTTTTGCTGAAGATAACTTCTGCCCAAGGACGACGATCATCCGTCATTCGCATCATCATCGATATCGACATCATCAAATAATCCACGAAGGGGACTGCGCAGCGCATCATCTGGCGGCTGTAGACATAGAAATATGGGCAAACGACAAAGGTGGACCCGCCCGGTATATATTCGCTGTGTGAAATCATGTATTCTGTAATCCTTAGGTAGAGACTCTGTAAATTATAAATCTGAATTCAGGATTATCATTTGTTTAACATACAATTTTAATGATACGCGTGCTGCGCAGCATAATCTGATGACGAATGCGCTGGTCATCTCGTCACCATCCGTCGTCGCCATCATCGTCCCCATCAGTAGCGGTTCGACGCATCGCGGGATCTGTGCTGTCGTGCTGCGTGCGGATCGATTAGGGTTCCTACCCACCGTCCTCTTTCTTACACAAGCAGTGCACCGCAGGCCCACCTCGCGCCACCCCGTTCTCACCGCTTCGCCGGTTTTCAGCATGACAGCCGTCGCCCTGCGCAGCGCTGCCGGCTCGCTCGCCGCCGCCAGCCTCCAGGGACGCCGCGGCGGGGCCATCCCCGCGCGCCGACAGGTCGTTGCCTTCCCGTCTCGCGCCAATCGACGACAGATGCGACCCTGCCCCGCGTCCAAGGCGACGGAGCCGGTCGAGGAGGAGACCGCGGTACCGGCTGGCGCGAAGAAGGCAGCGGCGGCGGCCCCGCCGCCGCCGCCGATGACGCCCGAGGAGTTTGGCGGCGCTTCCGTGGCAACCGAGCTGCGGCCGGAGTACGGCACCTACTGGCCGGCGCCGCGAATGAAGCGCAGGGCCGGATGCATCATGCACCCCACCTCCCTGCCCGGTCCCTACGGCGTGGGTGAGATTGGCAAAGAGGCCTTCGCATTCATCGACTGGGTTGCCAGCGCAGGCTTCACCATGTGGCAGGTGCCGCCCCCTCCGCCCCCCCCCCCCTTCCCCTGTGCGCGGGTGAGGGCGAAGGGGGGCCTATATTGGGTGTATTGTGTTGCCCAGCTGCCACCCCCACTCAAGTGCAACCGTCCATTCGTTGGGCGTGCCTTTACTGCTCATCTGTTTGTGAGCGATTCTGCAGCGCGTGCCCCCGCCCTTTCCCTCAAAACCCCTTCTTCACAAAGACCCGCTCCATTGGCATGCAGCCGCGCCGATGCTGCTTCCACCCCCGTGTACACGTGTACATGCAGCAGTGTATGATGTTCTGCTTGCTGGGCGCAGGTGCTGCCGCTAGTTCCGCCAGAGGAGGCGTTCTGGTCGCCCTACTCCTCAACAGACGCTAACGCGGGCAACACGCTCATGATCGGCGTGGAGGAGCTGGTGGGCCTGGGGCTGATCGCAGAGTCAGACCTGCCCGCTCCACAACCGGTGGCGGACGCCGATTTCCCCGCTGTCGCAGCCTGGAAGGTGCCACTCCTGAAGAAGGCTGCCAAGGAGCTGCTCACGGGTGCGAGCTTTGACGCGCTGCGCAAGGAGCTGGATGCATTCAAGGCGGAGCAGACGTGGGTCGTCGACTCAGCGCTCTTCGATGTACTTAGCCGCTCGGACGAGCTGGAGGGACAGATGTGGTGGGAGTGGCCCACTGGTCTCAGGTAAGCCCTTCCCCGCTTACCTCACGATCGAGCCCATTTCACCCTTGGGCACCTCGCTTTGCCAGATTATGTACCCCCAGCAGGATAGCCACAAATTCCCTGCAGGTAAGCATGGTGCCACCAAACTTCTCGGACAATGCCATGCCACACCATGCCGCATACCTAAACGATATATGTGGATATGTTGTCGAGCTGTGATGTTCCACCGATGATAGTAGTGTGCATTGTATTTTTGTTACGATGCGGCTGTAAGCCATACCTGCTACTGTCACGACAGGGTTGGGGAACTGCGGGGCATGAAGGCAGGCAAATGATGCCTCTGCACATGGAGGCGAATGAATGATGCCTGACAGGTGGCACTGACTTGGACCCCCCTCCCCGCGCGCTGCTGGCAGGGACCGCGAGGCGTCAGCGATCGCAGAGGTGTCCGCCAAGTACCAGGAGGATATCGATATCTATGTTGCGCTGCAGTTCCTGTTTGACCAGCAATGGAAGGCGCTCAAGGCATACGCCAACTCGAAAGATGTTGCGCTGCTGGGTGACATGCCCATCTACGTCGCTGGGCACTCTGCGGATGTGTGGTCCAACTCGCGCCTGTTCGTGCTGGACGACGACAAGAAGCCTGGCCTGGTGTGCATTCCCCACCCACGCACACTCCACCACCACCACCACCCAGCTCCATCCTTGTCTCTGTGATGTTACTGCGGAGAAAAGGGACGGGTGGGGGCCACTGTGCCATTGCTATACATGCCTTCTCTTTGTCCCTAAACTGGCGGTTGCTCTGGCCTGCGTCCAGGTGAGCGGTGTGCCGCCGGATGCCTTCAGTGAGACCGGCCAGCTGTGGGGCACCCCGCTCTATGACTGGGAGAAGCACGCTGCTGAGGACTACTCGTGGTGGGCGGAACGGCTGGCACGCGCCTTTGACCTGTACGACGAGTGCCGCATCGACCACTTCCGCGCGTTTGCAGGGTGCGCTCCCCTTCCCCGCCCACCGCCCACCCCTTCTCCCAATTGCCCTGCCCTCTTATGCCCGTAGAGAGAGAGGGAGAAAATGCGCTTTAATGCCCGTACATTGTGATGCCCATATCTACCCACATTTTCAATCAGCGCTCTGCCATGCACCCCTGCAAGTGCAGAGATTATCCTCCACCAGCACACTGGAGTGTGAATGTACATGGCATTTCAGTCTCCATGCCTTTGCTGAGGTGGTGACACAGCAAACATTAACGCATGTATCAGGGCCGTGTCAGAGTGATGTGTTATGCTGCGCCTGTCGGTTTTGTTTGCCGAGCCGTATCAGTTCTTCTGCTGTTTAGTAACAAAGTTTGTTGTTCGCTAAAATACAGCATATTTATTTATTTATTGTGATAGGTGTGCATGCAATAGTGCAGGAGTTTGGGCTTGTAAGAAAGCAAAGCTGATTGTGCATGGCACTGGGCGGCGTGCTGGCATAGGTACTGGGCCGTCGAGGGTACGGCGGAGACAGCGATGGGCGGAACCTGGCAGAAGGGCCCCGGGAAGGAGCTGTTTGCCGCGCTGGAGCGCAAGATGGGCAAGGTGCCGATCGTGGCGGAGGATCTGGGAGTGATCACACGCGATGTGGTGGAGCTGCGAGAGGGTATTGCGGCGCCTGGCATGGTTGTGCTCCAGTTTGCTTGGGAGGGCGGCCCCAGCAACACGCACCTGCCACACATGCACTACGAGAACTCTTTCTGCTACCCTGGCACGCATGACAACGAGACCGCCGTTGGCTGGTACCGCGACTCTGCGAGTGATGCGGCCAAGGAGTACCTGGCCACCTACCTCCGTGCACGCGACATTGGGCCTGATGGCACCGGCGTCAACTGGGTGCTCATCGAGTCGGCCATGGCGAGCGTGAGCCAGTGCTCCGTCGTGCTCATCCAGGACGTGATGGGGCTGGACAACGTGGACGGCCGCATGAACACCCCTGGCAGGGCGGAGGGCAACTGGGCCTGGCGCGTCGGGGAGTCCAACATCTGGGAGCGGCTGGCGCCGGAGGCGAAGCGCATGAAGACGCTGATCGAGGCCTTTGGCCGCGTGGAAAAGCCTTGAAGCCCCCTTGTGCATCCACACCCAGAAATACATACGTACTCTCCTGATCCTCCCCAAGAAAGGGATCTTGCGCAGCCGTTGAATGCCCTGTAATGATGGCCGTATCCCTATCCAGTGCCGAGAACCGCTGCTGCGCTCGTACTGTTGGGTGCTTCTGACATTCAAGAGGTTTTACCGGGTGCTAGTGAGGTCGCAGAGAGGTGGGCACCGGCTGTATTGAGAGCATAGACAGGCAACAAGAGGCAGTTTGTTGAGCGCCCGCGTGCTCAACGCCAACGGCTCGAGATGAGAAGCAACAGGCATCCTGACGAAGTTTGCAGCATCAAAACCTGTTCCACCAATAAACAACGAAGGCGCCGAGGCGCAACACTTCGGTTGGGCCTATGCAATTGTTTTGTGTCACATACGACAAGTTCTCTACGGTATAGAGCTTGATCACATCATGGTCACACGTACGACTCGCCATGTTGCACCAGATTACAAAACGTTACGTAATCCTAAAGCGTGTAAAATCTGTTGTTAGTATAGATAGAGCTACAGATCAGATATGATTGCTCTGCTACAGCATATAGGGTCATATGAGGGCTAGTCCCAATATGGGTGCCAACGCACCGGTAATAAGAACACTGCTTGCAAGTAAGAACCTGCCCTGCCCTGCCCTGCCCTGCATGCCAGAGGTCAGATGTAGACAAAAGTATAGCGGAACTGCGTAATATTGTTATACATGTTGCCCGCAAGCTCAATTTTAAGCTTATTATGATAAGGGTTTTATTTATGGGTAGGTCCAGGCGCCGGCACCGCCCGCCAACAGCAGTACAGTGCTGCTATTGTACAGCAGGCCACAAAAGTCTTCTTTATGGGTGTGATTTCGCTTGGGCCGCTCCTAGTCGACAAACCGACGCAAAGCATATCCCGTTGCGTTCGTTGCGGGAAAATTCGTGAACGGGCATGCACATTCTGTGTAAGGGTCAATGTGGCGATGTGCGGTGCGCGCAGCGCACCTGTCATATAGCAATATCAGTGTAACATGTGTTGGAAAACGGGGTGGTGGCCGGTTTGAGCGCACGGCACTCCGGCATTTGAACATAAAGGACCATGTCGTTCTCTCATGGTCGTCAAGACAAAAGCCATCTGACCCGTGCTGCTCGGCGCATGGTTCAGCGTCTATGGTAAGATAGCGAGCTGCATGCGGCATTCGCAAGCTGAATGTTCGCCCTGCAAAGACCATCATCTAGCAATCACGCAGAAAACCACAACATTTCGCTGATTTATCAGAATTTAGATTTGAATAACGGACTAGAAAGCTCGTGAGCAGGGCTTTCGACATGACTCGTCAAAATAGCATTGTAACAAAGCAAAGGAATCTACGGCCTGTCAAAGATACCCCCTACTTTGGTATGCTACGCAGCCGACTCATTGTGGGTGGGGACGCATGATGGGGGCATGTAATATGCCACTCTATGCAAGCTCCCCGGCGCGAGGACCTCTGGGATGGGTCTAGACGTCACGTCGACCCCATCGTCGTTTCAGCTCCTCCCCTTTGATCGTGGGTGACGTGTGCTACAACAGGCGCGAGGACCTGTGCGCTAGTCGTGAATTAGCGTTGATGGGGGTGAGCCCGCGCTTAGCCCACGATGCGGGTGATATAAGCATGCTCAAGTGGAATCGAGAACAAATTATTATGTGCACTACTTTAGCCCAGCGAGGCGCAGCCAACGGCGCTTATCTTGCAGCTTGGAAATTTGTGGGATTGAAAATGGTGGAGCACTGTCGGTATTATTGGCACACTGTCATGAAAACGCCTTTGCATTGTAAAGGTAGCATGCATTGATTGGGCTCAAACTTGCGCGTTATACATCCCATACATAATATGTCCACCCACAACCAAGAGCGCGCGTGCAAATGCGACGGACGGTAGCTACAACGCCAACATGTCGCTCTCATCCTGTGCTTCGACCGTATTTTGTGACAATTATACGAGTACGATATACTACAAGCTAGTACATGTCCTATGTATTATACGAGTACTATTACGATGTGTGCCTGATACTGCGATGAGTGTATGTACGATATAATGCTGCCACGTGGTAAGCGTTGTGACAACCAATATATGTGTATTGTCAAACCGCTAAAGCCTCTCGTCTTTTCACCACCACTACACACCACCTTTGTTTGTAGCTGCGTCTCGAAACTGCTGAGACTGTTGCAATTTCGGTGGTTCTAGCCTTGTGACAAACAACGCCATTGCCGATAAAACATATTTACAAACGCGATAACCCGACAAAATGGCTGCCTTTTGGCGTGGGAGGCTTGCATGCACGCGAGGCTCCATGGCCCCGTAGCCCCATGGCATGGGCGCCAAGGCGAGGATAAGCGCGGATGTCTACGTACAAAGATTTATTTGGGGGCTTTATTACATGCGGCAGCAACTTACGGACAGCGCAAACCACGGGGGGGGGGGGGGGGGGGGGGGGGTCCCTTGTTTACCCACATTCAGCACGATGAGCAATCCGCCGAAGAATTGCGATACTACAGTCTCTATTGAGACTAATCCACCTAGATATATAGTTACAAAATCGTTCTATAACGAATAGCAGATGATCGCTGTATCATGGAGAGCTTCTGCCGGATGCGATCCAGTCTTCATTGGCCTCCATGTGCTGTGAGGCGGGAGGGAATAATGTATCCTGACTGGATGGGCTCGACTTAGTGGTCGTGGCTGGGGTCTCTTTTGGTTGTTGTTCTTGGTTCTTTCAATCCCTTTTGGTGCGTGGTGGTTGGTTCCTTTTGGATTGTTGTAAATTTAGTATAATATGCTTAATGCTGCTGGATATGACAGTGATATATATATGCGGGTGCCGAGTTTCCGACCCGACTATAAAAACAAAAAAATAGGACGTGCTATGTCCATGTTGCTCCAATTCTCGATGAATGTATTACGGTATATCATTTCGATAATTAGAACATTTCCTATCACCCCATTTCTGAAAGCAACAATTTGTTCTAATTATCGTCGGTCGGCACCTGACATTTCTTATATCACTGATGATCTAATGCTGGCTGACGACGACGATGTGTCGCGTAATTCGTCTAGTGCAGCGCATGCAATCACACTTGCATAAAGTGTCGTCGTCCTACGGCAGAACGGCGAGGCATAAGTAGAGCGTTCTCGCAAAGGTATGTTCGCTACCTGTACCGGTAATTTTCGTCGCTCGCTGCAGACTTTTATTTCATGGCGACGCACTTCAGCGACTATCATTAGCGACTAGTTTGTCTCTATTATCGACTATTCTAGTTGGAACTTATGTCATCTGCGCTATCCGGTCATCCATGAGTAGCAGCAAGGGGTAGATGTGCGGCAGTCGCAGAAGTAGAGCAACTCTTTCCACATGCATGGCAGCATTATACGATACATGTACCCGTAGTCCCAGGTAGACATCGAACTAGTACTCGTACACATAATAATGGTACCAACTCGTAGTATATCGCGTACTCGTATAATTGTCTCACTACATACCCCCCCCCCCCCCCGGCACCCGCGAGACATTAATTCTTGACATTATTGGGGATCGAAACAGTGAACTCTAGGCCTCTGGTACCAGATAGTCCAGTACGTGGTATTGGCGACGTATCTGGTCTTGCTATCCTCGCCCAACTGCGCGACAAGCACCCGGCCCGTGGCGACCCGATCCTTGACGCCGCGTATGATATTCCGGCCGACGAGGCCGCCTTGACGGTGGACATGTGCGTGCCGTACCCACAACTCAAGCAGCACATGGCGGGGGGGGGCCTTGGGCATGCGCAACGAGTATCTCCGCTGCTTGGGACATATGGTGGGCAAATACGCGCCGGCGTCGGGGCCTGCGGCGGTCCGCGCTAGCATGTTGGAGTCGTGTCGCCTCAATGTACCTCCGAGGTCGCTTGTCCGGGTGGTTATGTTGGACTATGTGCTCAGACCAGTTCTTCTTGCAACCTACTGATACCATAGCAACAGATGGCGTGCTGCGCGCGCGTCCGTCTGGCGATTTCTTGATACCACTATCAGCAGATGGCGCGATGCGCGCGCATCCGGACTTCGCATCCGACCCGAGCAAGACAATACACTACTATTGCAGATATCATAGATTAATTACATGGCTAGTATCAGCACTCTCGTGCGCGCGCCCCGCCTATCTTAGGCTTGGCCCGCGCAGCTCCTTTGCTCACTTCATTAGTCTTAGCAGCACGACCCCGGCTCGCTGCTGCCACCGTAAGTAGCTCCCAGCACTTCCACCTTCCATCATTTCACGGTTGAGCCGTTTTTGGGGGTTGTGAGCCCTCAAACATTCGAAAAGTGTGCAAGTATATCTCGTCCCGGGCGAGATCCTCGAGCCTCCGAGGCCAAGTCTGGGTCTCCGAGATTCAAACACATAAGTCCATTGTGCTTAGTTATGAGTTATTCAAAATAGACAGACATAGGCAGAATCAGAACACCGGAGTCCGCACATATATCACGTTCTCTTTGACTAGATTGTATCTCTGGTGACTTCGGGGTGTCGTGTCAGCGATGCGAAACGCACATGCAGGCACCGGAGTTGCGGAGCGGGAGGTCAGACTGACTACCACAGTTTGCTACTTGGCATGTGACAGCTTGCTTGGCCGACAGAACGCGTTGTTCACCGGGACAGCTGGGAGGACGTCGACATGACAGACGACTCGTCAACTCGGCCAAGGCACACTCTTCTTTCCCGGGACTTTACACATCACTGTCGACATTGGCAAGTCTCAGGCTCGATCTTCCGATCTACTACCGAGACTGGACCTAGTGGCCAGGTTAGAGGAACAAAAATCCAACCTGGAGCAACGACATGACTTCCAACACATGGAGATGCAAGTAGAGCGAGATGCACGCAGTCAAAGAATAATTGTCTCAAGGTCAAACCGACTTTATGGCCGAGCAACGGTACCTAAAGGCTGATGTCAGACGGATGGTCGCGTCCGTATCTCGACATACCCCGACCGTTGGACAGATTCCGATAGCTACACCACCACCGCCAACGTCGCGAACCCCAGTCGACAAAGCTATCGGACGGACAGGCTACCTCGGCGTGTCCGCGCCTTATCGTGCACCCGCGAGGCGCAAGACTATCGGCGCGGCGGACCTTGCCGACAGCCACATGTGGGCCCAACAGGGACCACAACGAGTAATCGACCGTTTATTGAGTAGGGCACCAAAGTTCACACCACCAATGCTCCAAAAGATCTCGGACTTCACGACGTGGAAACACCATTTCCTCTCCTTCGTCAACAATTATGTGCCGGAGACGACGGAACCGATGATTCTACTCGACCCGAACGATCCAAACATCGACCTACACATTCTGTCATACCTTTACCACACGCTCGTCCTGATTGCCCAACACCAACCGAGTGCTACCTCCGAACTCAAGTGCTTCTCTCAGTTCACTGCGGAAATTGAAATTGATTACAACTGCTAGTCTGCTGCATCCACTGGCCCGGACGGAGTTGTTCTTAGGACCTGCTATCTCTGACCATGGCAGGGAACACTAGGTGTAATTACGGTTCAAGCTAACGGCCTTCATCCAGTGTGCCCAAGCCCCTCTTTCTTCCAATGGGCTGAAGCTAGGACAGCAGCGCCCCCTGGTTGTCCCTACTTAAGTCAGGCCTATCCCATTCAGAGCGCAGCAGGCAGGCTTAGGCAGCCGAAGCGTCCCGCCTGCGACTACCAAGGTGAGATGGGGGAAGGGGGCTGACCGGAGTAGCTATGTGGTGCTCAGTATTTATCCACCGCTGAGCCGGCTAGCATGATTGGTGGGGGCTGCGATGCCCTCCGACATGTAATTGGTTCGGTGTTGCCTGTGGTGGTTGTGGGAATCAGCGGTGTGTGTTCTGTGTGTGTGGTGAGTTTCTGGGTGTGTGTTGGTATATGAGCTGCACCGGGCTTAGGGTTAGTGGTGGGCGGTGTTCTTGGGTCAGTTGGCTTGGTTGTTGCTGCGGTGGCTCGCTCTGCAACTCACTGGTGTGAGCTGCTAGACGGGTGGGCTGCATCATCGTCCGTATCCCACTCGCTGTCTGAGCCGTGGGTGCCGGAAAGGCGTGGTTTGCTACTGCTGCGGTTGCGGGTGGCGCCGTCCGAGCGGCGCTACGGCCCCTGGGCTGCTTCTTCTTATGTTTGGCTGTTGTGGCTGCCTTGCCCTTGCCTGCTTGGGTGGGCTGGCTGGGGTGACGTTCCAGTTGGATGGAGAGGCGCTATGGGTTGCGCAGCTGGTGTGACTCCGCGGTGAGGCTGGCCAGTTCGGCGGCTATTGCGGGTTGACTGGCAGGAGAGGACTGTGCCAGCAGCTCTGTGGTTGCGGTGGTGAGGTGGTGAAGTTCTGCCAGTCTTTTTTGTGGTGCCATTGGGTGTGCCCCCCCCCCTAAATGTGCGGTGCACTGTTGAGCGTTGGGGGGAATCGGGGGATATGTCAGTCAAACCTGGTGTCTTTGTTGCACGCTGGGCCGTGTCCACCTCCATGGCGCTGTCGTTCTCCTCGTAGTTGAGTTCGAGTTCTTTCTCGTCGTCCGCCTGTGCTCCATGCATGGCACTTGCCGCTGGGGCTGTGGCTGTAGGCGCAGGGGGCTGGGTGGGCTGTTCCGGGGGCGCGCTCCGTTGCTGCTCCGCGCTGATCGATGGATCCCACTGCGTATGCAACCGCCCCGCTCCTCGGTGGTATGTGCTCGAACGCAGGGGGGGAGAGCGTCGCGGATTTGGGGTGTGTCTGGACTGTTGGGGTCGCTGGAAGCTGCAGTTGGTTTGGGCCTGCTGGTGGCGGGGCTGGCGATGTGTCGGCAGGGCGCCTCTCGGTTGGTGCCGGAGCTGGCGCGGCCTTGATCTTCCCGCACGCTGTCGACACTGTGTTGCGCCACTAATCTGTTGTGTCGGTGCTGCGGGTGCCACCGATGATGCTGTGGTGGTGGGCGGTCAGCTGCATGATCAAGGTGTAGATTGGGTCCACTGCGGTCACGACCGAGGTGCGATAGCATGCATGCGGCAACGTTTGCCATCATCTCGATAGACATGACGTGCAGCGCACCATGTCACTACTTGACGAGGTAGATCGCAGACTCGACAAGAACTCGACGGAGGCACTTGTCGAATTCCTCGACCGCAAATGGGAGG
Source organism: Tetraselmis striata (assembly GCA_006384855.1). NCBI lineage: Eukaryota > Viridiplantae > Chlorophyta > Chlorodendrophyceae > Chlorodendrales > Chlorodendraceae > Tetraselmis > Tetraselmis striata. The sequence goes on along the minus strand of VCJN01003296.1, from coordinate 142,934 downwards.
CTATCCAAGCGTACAACGCAGCTATGGAGGTCACCGAGCAGCTCCGCGACTCGTTGTTGATAACGACAGTTCTCAATGCACTGCCCGCAAAATACGATACTATCAAGACAGTCCTTTCGGGGAATTTTGACTTACATCGGTGTACTGTGGCAGAGGTGTTCGCCGAACACCGTGTCCACGCCAAATTGTGTTCCGCACCAGCTCTTGCAGCTCCAGCACATCCTGTTGGTACTGTGGCATTCCTTACAGCTCAGAACCCGCCCAAAACTGCTCGCAGGATTGACAATTCGCCGTGGTTTGGGAAGTGTGGATCTTGTGGCGAGAAGCACCTGACTAGCCAGTGCGCTTGGAGACTTGCATCGCCTCGATTGAGGCCCGCTGCAACTAGGCCGCACCGGGGGCTGGGGATACGTCGCTAGTGCCAGCTTTTCCAGCGGGGGCAGCGGGTCCGTCGCTCGTGCCAACTTTTGCAGTCGGGGGGGATGGGTCGAATGTGCGATGGCGACATAATCATCAAGTCGGAAACTAAAAAACGCCCAACATAGCCTTACATCGCAGCAGGGCCGCCCACCTTGCGCACTGCGAGTGACTCGGTTATTTTGAATTTTCAGCGCGCCAAAATCAAGGCCCTGAAATTCAAGTATCCCGAAGACTCTAAGGCCGGGCGTCGACTGGTGCTGCTCTCGGGGCGTTCGAGGACGACACCACTGCAGTTGTGGCGGGCCAGCCGAGCGACGAGCTGACCTCGAGGAGGAGATGCTCCTCAGCGGGATGCCCACCCCTACCACTACTCCCCCGACTGTCGTGGCCTTTATCCTCAAAAGTGAGTGACGCCCTTAGTGTCAGCCATGCATGTATCACAAACTTTGCTTGCGCTCCCCAAAATGTCACGGCACACAAATCCGATTTCGAAACATTCTGAATCGAGTCGGACAAGTGCGAACTTGGTGGCGTGGGCACTTTCATCCATGGCAGTGGCACTGTGGCTATTAGAGCAACACTCGCCTCCAATGGCTACTCTACACTGCGCATGCCATCTGCAATTAACTGTCCATCCCTGATCATCAACACAAATTCGATGGCACTGTGAGATTCAGATGTGACATACAGGTGACGAAGCACTACTACTAGCGACTATTATTTATCCGTGAAGGCTGCTGCTGGTGGCGGCACGTCCATCCAGTTACGTGCGAGTACATCCGGCGTTATTGCCGGCGGGCGATAAATCCTTTTTGTCATCATTCTGGTAGTCGTACCAGCCCGGTGAAGCGTACATGGCACTGACGTACAAGGTACAAGGTTGTCCGTGTAGTACCGGGTAGTACGCGATATATTTATTACGCCGGTACCGGGTATCTAGTACCCGGTACCCGGTACCCGGGCACGATGGAGAGTGGTCCTGTGGATAACTACGACTATTAGTACATGGGAGCGCAAATCTCAGCCGTACTTTTTGGCCAAAGTGGGGAATTTTGTGTACATTATAGCTAGTACTGCTGAACGGGCCTGCCAGCCGTCCGATCAAAGGTCATCAGATGGGCGGTTTGGCTGCCATGTTTTGCCAAAGAGTGCTCACGTTACATAAATATTCGCGAGGGGGAGGGCGGGGGCAGGCAGCGGTTTGCCGAAGAATGATTGAATTACAATATTCGCGACAGCTGCCATCGGGGAATGTGGCCCGGCGGGGGGGGTGGGGGGGCGGGCGGGCGTGGTCCCCCCGCCGCCCCCGCGCCCCCCCCCCCCCCCCCCCCCCGCCGCTCCCGCCGGGGGAGTGAGGGGAGGGGGGTAAGGGGGCGGGGGCTACTGCTTGTTCTTGTTCTTGCGTGCCCGGGGGACCCTCCGCTTCGACGATCTCGCTGCCTCCGCCTCCGCCTCCGCCTCCGCCTCCGCCTGCGCCTGCGCCTCCGACTCCGCGACCGTCAGTTTCTTACCTCGGCGTTTCTTCACTGGCCTCTTCCGCTTCTTGTCATCCCTCAGTGTCTTCACCACCCCGGGAGGCTGTGCCGTCGACGACGCCGCCATGAGCTTCCTTACCTTCGCGTCGGGACGCCCCCTGTGCCCAGACACCCACAACAAGCCACAATCGTTTCGCCTTTAAGCGGCTGAGGATGCGGCCTCCTCGGCCACCACGAATTGCGCCGCTGGCACTGTGGAAGCCTTGGCGTTGAGGTGGGCCTTACGGCGCTCCCGGACGAACCTGCGCGCGGCACAAGTTAGCCACGAGTGGGTGCGTGCTAATGTGGAGGATGGAGTGTTTTGTTGCGCGCCCACCTTGTCACGCGTTTCCTCATGTCTTTCTCGTCCTCCTCGATGCCGGCGGCGCGGACACGCGAGACAACAAGGCTCGCCGCCCACTTTTGCCCGGGGGGGCGAGGTCGGCCATGGCGCTGTGAGCGGTGAAGGGGGGGGGGGGGGGGCGGCCGAGGTGGAGAAACTAACACCCAGTCGACGACCGCCTTCCGCAGCAGTCAACGACACATCGGAGGCGAGGAGCAGCGCGCCACTACTATTTATATGCACGTATTGTCAAGAGCTAGTCGGTGCGGCATTGTGTCGGTGTAATTTCGCAATGTTTATTGTTGAAGTAGCACGGCGTAATGGATACGGCGAGTGAATCCGGGATAATGTGTGCGACGAATGTGCGCGCGCATCGTTGTGCGGCGGTGTGCGGCGGTGTGCGGCGGTGTGCACCGATGTTAATATAGTGTGAATATTATATCGGCCGTAGACGATCAGGTCTGGCAGCACCGCCCGTGCTTGTAAATAAGCGACAATGGATCTAGTCTCCCGCTAGTCTGTGCACCGCCAGTGCACTCCGCAAGCCTCGCCTCCATCCGCGTCGGAACCGGTAGTAAGTGTTGTTGTGTGCGCACATCGTGACAACATTACACGGTGGCAATTGCAATTATTAGCGGTGGATAATGTGAAGGCGTTTTCGAAATCGACAGAGAATGAGGCGGTGCTGGCGGAGTGCATTGGCGGTGCATAGAATAGCGTGTTGCTGGGGTTTTGGCTGCATCGGACGCCGTATTCCCACCCATCCGGCACGGAATGTCCGGTTTTCACACATTTGTGTGTTAATAAAGTGTGAATATTACGCGTCTTTTACGCCGGGTGGATGGGCATCCGGCGTCCGATGCACCCCAATTATTTGCAGCACGCTACTCTACGCACCCCCAACGCACTCCGCAAGCCTCGCCTCCATCCGCGTCGGAACCGGTAGTAAGTGTTGTTGTGTGCGCACATCGTGACAACATATTACACGGTGGCAATTGCAATTAGCGGTGGATAATGTGAAGGCGTTTTCGAAATCGACAGAGAATGAGGCGGTGCTGGCGGAGTGCATTGGCGGTGCATAGAATAGCGTGGTGCTGGGGTTTTGGCTGCATCGGACACCGTATTCCCACCCATCCGGCACGGAATGTCCGGTTTTCACACATTTGTGTGTTAATAAAGTGTGAATATTACGCGTATTTTACGCCGGGTGGATGGGCATCCGGCGTCCGATGCACCCCAATTATTTGCAGCACGCTACTCTACGCACCCCCAACGCACTCCGCAAGCCTCGCCTCCATCCGCGTCGGAACCGGTAGTAAGTGTTGTTGTGTGCGCACATCGTGACAACATTACACGGTGGCAATTGCAATTAGCGGTGGATAATGTGAAGGCGTTTTCGAAATCGACAGAGAATGAGGCGGTGCTGGCGGAGTGCATTGGCGGTGCATAGAATAGCGTGGTGCTGGGGTTTTGGCTGCATCGGACGCCGTATTCCCACCCATCCGGCACGGAATGTCCGGTTTTCACACATTTGCGTGTGAATATATATAGTGTGAATATTACGTACGCGTCTTTTACGCTGGGTGGATGGGCATCCGGCGTCCGATGCACCCCGAATCTCACCAACACGCTACTCTACGCACCCCCAACGCACTCCGCCAGCCCCGCCTCTTTCCGCGCAGGTCCTACGTTCCATTGTATGTATATACATACGTACATGTACTGCTCCGAAACCAGCCCAAACTTAATGAGTGCACAAGTGTAAATGGGGGGGGGGGGGGGGGGTGGGGGGGGGGGGGGGTGGGGGGGGGGGGGGGGGGGGGGTGGCGGCGGGGCATCCACTCACACATACCCCGGCGATGCATGACAGATATTACATGCCGTGGCGGGTCGGCGGGCCGACCCGGCGGGCCGACCCGGCGGGGGGGGGGGGGGGGGGGGCGTCTATTCAACTACACGTGCGACAGTGTCGTTTCGTGGAGCAGTATATGTGCCCGGCCTCATTTATACCGCCCCCTACCTGCGCTGCATGGTCCACCCCTACGAATTACTTAGCACAAACCGCCATTACTTAATAGGAACCTAGCACAGCCAGGCTTATATGCCCGCTTTGCCGATCAACTTCTACGCACTTTCCGTCCCTTAACCGCCGGACATGGGGCTTAAGCCGCCAGCCTCGGCAGTTGCTTAGCCAGACTTGGCATCCCGTACCGTGTCCATGGCTTCGCAGCTCTGCCGCCGGCACACGCCGAGTCCGGCGCTTGCTGCCGCGGGGTTGCGCACGCATGCACGCACGGTAATACGCCGCCGACGCCGCCACGCTTATTTCCACCACCTTCGCCAGCCGCAGCTTCGCACGCCTTTCCGCCGACATACGAAACGCACGAATCCCCCCCCCCCCCCCCCCCCCGTCCCCGCGTCATGTATATTATATTCGAGGCGACTATGCGGGGCGCAGCACACGCCGCGGCTTGGGTCGGCGGAGCGGCAGGCGGCGGGAGCCCTAATGGCCGGGCAGTATTCACACCCACACAGGCACCGCCGCTAACCTCCGACGCGGATGAACCGCCTCCCAAAGGAAACATGCCGGTTGGTGGTAATCCCAGCAGGCGTGGGGTGCCGGCGCCGGTACTGGTGCGATGGAGCTGTCGCGTCAGGAACCGCACCGCATGTGGAGCAACACATGGCGGTGCCGGCCCCACCTATGTCTAGGGCCACCTCCTCACAACACCCCGCCACGACGGCGTCGGCCACCGCCGACGGCGCCGTTGCGGGGGGGGACGCCCTGCCAGGCGACGATGATGCGCCTGGTGCGCCGCGTCAGGAGGCGGAGGAGGCCGTGGTCGAGGCGACTGATCGGGCTGAGGGGGTTGTCGAGGCGAGCGAGGCTGCGCTCGCGCCACCCGCCCCGCAGCCACCTGCGGGACATGCCGACTTGCTCGTCGCCATGTTGACCGGAGCACTACGAGCAGTGGCGGGAGGCGGCCACATGCACTATCATGTGCGTGTCCTGGCCGGACGCCCGTCATGCGTGGACTGCGGCCAACGGACGGACTGGGAGTGTTGCTGCGACGGCACCCCGGCTTTGTGCGGCCCCAAGTACCCATGCATGGCGACCCATCAGCGGGCAGTCCTCTGCCCGACCACGGCCACGGTGAGGGCGGAGTTCCGCCATGTCAGGGACGCGTTCCACGACGCGACTCGCGCCGCCGTGTGTGAGGCTTCCGAGAAGGCACGCGCGGCTGGTAGGGTGCGCAGGGTGAGGCGGCGGACGGCCCAGGAGCTGAAGGAGAGCGAGACATGCCGTCAGTGAGGTCGGGCGCAATGTCATTGGGTGGGGCAAACGGACGTGTAACACTTGCACTTTGCGCGTACTGCTGGGTTACATCCAAGCGGTGTCACACTATGCAACCGGAAAGGCTGCGTTGCTACTGCAAACGATGCTACGCCTCACTCGGTAGCAACCGCTGCCCTGCCTATCCCACAGCCGCTGCCCCCCCCCCCCCCCCCCGCGCGCGGGATCCCCGCCATCAGCAGCTTGCACTTGCACTTTGCGCGTACTGCTGGGTTACATCCAGGCGGCGTCACACCGGAAAGGCTGCGTTGCTACTGCAAACGATGCTACGCCTCACTCGGTAGCAACCGCTGCCCCGCCCATCCCACTCGGGATGTTGAGAGCAGCTAAAGGGCACCGGGGGCGGGGCAAGAGGGAGCAGGGCCAATGATTGTGGAAGAGCGGGGACCCGCTTGCATGCCATCGTATTATATCTTGCACAATATCTGTTGCTGCACTCATATCTCACATCACTAGCTTAGCTATAGTGATTCCCCCCCCCCCCCCCCCCCCCCGCACCGCGGACGCACAAGCCTGGGTATACGCATCAACTGCCCGCCGGGATGAGAAACTGGTATTGGTAGTGTGTCTGTGGGGTGGAGGGGGGCAAAAGAGCTGCCAATTGCTGCCAAGCTGGTGCGTTACATTGGGGCAGGCGCTGGGCAGACAATTGGGGCTCGCTTCAGAGTATTGTCTAGTGCCTATGCGGCTGCGCCGCCTCCGCCGCATGCAGACTCTCCGGGCTCACCAGCACCGCCACCTCAGTCATGCGGCCCTGCATCCCGCAGCCCGCCGCCGCCAGCCAGATCAGAGGTATCCAGAAGCCAGTGCTGGGGTTGTTGCGGCATGACCGCATAGTTTTCAGCGGCTGCCGTCCACAACTTGTAATGCATCCCTTTCCGCCGATTCCGCTGTATGCGCTGTCTTGGCGCCGCGCTGCCCCGGCCGCCGCGCCTTGGCGCCGCGCTGCCCCGGCCGCCGCGCCTTGGCGCCGCGCTGCCCCGGCCGCCGCGCCTTGGCGCCGCGCTGCCCCGGCCGCCGCGCCTTGGCGCCGCGCTGCCCCGGCCGCCGCGCCTTGGCGCCGCGCTGCCCCGGCCGCCGCGCCTTGGCGCCGCGCTGCCCCGGCCGCCGCGCCTTGGCGCCGCGCTGCCCCGGCCGCCGCGCGTTGGCGCCGCGCTGCCCCGGCCGCCGCGCGTTGGCGCCGCGCTGCCCCGGCCGCCGCGCCTTGGCGCCGCGCTGCCCCGGCCGCCGCGCGTTGGCGCCGCGCTGCCCCGGCCGCCGCGCCTTGGCGCCGCGCTGCCCCGGCCGCCGCGTTGGCGCCGCGCTGCCCCGGCCGCCGCGCCTTGGCGCCGCGCTGCCCCGGCCGCCGCGCCTTGGCGCCGCGCTGCCCCGGCCGCCGCGCCTTGGCGCCGCGCTGCCCCGGCCGCCGCGCCTTGGCGCCGCGCTGCCCCGGCCGCCGCGCCTTGGCGCCGCGCTGCCCCGGCCGCCGCGCCTTGGCGCCGCGCTGCCCCGGCCGCCGCGCGTTGGCGCCGCGCTGCCCCGGCCGCCGCGCCTTGGCGCCGCGCTGCCCCGGCCGCCGCGCCTTGGCGCCGCGCTGCCCCGGCCGCCGCGCCTTGGCGCCGCGCTGCCCCGGCCGCCGCGCCTTGGCGCCGCGCTGCCCCGGCCGCCGCGCCTTGGCGCCGCGCTGCCCCGGCCGCCGCGCCTTGGCGCCGCGCTGCCCCGGCCGCCGCGCCTTGGCGCCGCGCTGCCCCGGCCGCCGCGCGTTGGCGCCGCGCTGCCCCGGCCGCCGCGCCTTGGCGCCGCGCTGCCCCGGCCGCCGCGCCTTGGCGCCGCGCTGCCCCGGCCGCCGCGCCTTGGCGCCGCGCTGCCCCGGCCGCCGCGCCTTGGCGCCGCGCTGCCCCGGCCGCCGCGCCTTGGCGCCGCGCTGCCCCGGCCGCCGCGCCTTGGCGCCGCGCTGCCCCGGCCGCCGCGCCTTGGCGCCGCGCTGCCCCGGCCGCCGCGCCTTGGCGCCGCGCTGCCCCGGCCGCCGCGCCTTGGCGCCGCGCTGCCCCGGCCGCCGCGCCTTGGCGCCGCGCTGCCCCGGCCGCCGCGCCTTGGCGCCGCGCTGCCCCGGCCGCCGCGCCTTGGCGCCGCGCTGCCCCGGCCGCCGCGCCTTGGCGCCGCGCTGCCCCGGCCGCCGCGCCTTGGCGCCGCGCTGCCCCGGCCGCCGCGCCTTGGCGCCGCGCTGGGTATCGAGTCCTCACCTCCCTAGTGAGCGCGTCCACCTGCGCCTTGCGCTCGGGGCCGTCCTCCTCCGTCACCACATTCTGCAACCCCCACCGCGTGACGGACCACGCAGCTCCTTGCATGCGCTTGTACATGTGCCCAAGCACCGCCAGTCGTGACACCGAACGCACCACCGCTGGGGACGCGAAGCTCCTTCTCGGGCATGATCGCCTTCACCCGGGCCTCCTCGAGGAGCGGACCGGCGTTAAGAATGGAAAACGTTTCCATGTGGTGCAAGCAGTCCTCCATGACCCAGCCGGGCTGCACCGTCACCTTGCCTGACCCTGCAGTCATGGAGGGGAATGCAGTCACGCCCACGCCCACGCCCACGCCCGGGGGGGGGGGGGGGGGGGGGAGGGGTTTACCTTTCGATTCTTGGACACTGCAAACGAAGGGCGCAACCCGCGTTCAAAGTTGCTGGGTATCGGGACTAAAGCCTGGCGCCGGTCTTCTTGCTTCATAGCTCGGAATCCAATGTGGCCCTGCACGGTGACAAATTTCCTCCAGAAGTCCCTTCCCAAGCCAAAAAAAACAGGTGGAACGGCGCGAGGGGGAAGAGGTTGACCATGCTGACATAGCCCCGGACCACATGCACATGGCACACGCCATGGCAGCCAGTGTGCCTGCTTGGCCTCCGCCAGCCGGGTTGTGTTGACCGCACGCCGGGCAAGGTGCGTGATTCACTGGACAAGTCATCGCCTTCATGGACGGTTACCAAGCGAGCCTCCCCGTCCGCATCCACAGGGGGGTGCTCCTGGGCAGCCGTCATAGCCTCCACAACCTGCCACGCCGACCGGGCGGGTGCGTGTGATTCCATACAACCGCAGTTGAGTGGTGCCACCAGCACGCAGGCCGGGCCCACTCACCTCTGAACGCAGAAGGCCCACAATGCCCCCGTCCTCGAAAACAGCGCGCCACTGGGTCGCCCCGCCGTAGTCCTCCAACACCCACTCGGTAACGACGCCGGTTATCACGCCGTAGTGCCATACTCCCCGGAACTTCTTGGCGATGACCTTCATGTAGAAGTCGCCGGGATCGCCTTTCCATATCACGCCCTCATCGCGGGTTCCACGCCCGCCGGCGGCCACGCAGGCACGTCGATGTCCATACCGTCTTCGCCAACGGGGTCCTCCCCCACGCCCATCACATCGTCCACCTTCGAGCCGCCGTCGTCCGAGACCGGCGCCGGCGGGCCGTTTCCGACGGCTGCAGCTACTCCTGCTGCCGCCCCTGTTGTTGTTGCTGCTGTTGCTGCCGCCCCTGCTGCTGCTGCTTGTGATAAGGCGGCCTTGCGGCGCAACTTAGCCGCACGCTTCAACGAGTGGCTACAGTTCGGGAATTTTAGGAAGTGCCGCTCTCGCGCCATCTTATCACAAGTGCCCGTCACGTTGCCCCGGCAGTGCTTGCATGAGTACACGCCATCCTTCGACACACTCGCTATCCATCCCTTTGCCGGCATGCCTGCTGCCGCGCGCGGGGGGCGGGGGGGGGGGGGGGGGGGGGGGTGTTGAGAGTTGGGGTGGATGTAACCCACCACCGGCAGGCAACACAGATGCGAGTGCGCGGTTGTCCGCGCTTGATTCAACGGTGAGCGGCGGTGACCGTGAGGCGACCCCATACTTCATGCGCGTGCTGGGGCGTTACACAATCATCAGCAGTTAGGGCGGCTGCATTAAAACGCGCACCTACGAACACCACCTACCGCCTACCACCTACCGTACCACCTACATCCGCCCACACCTCCGCCCGTCGTGCCGCACATCGCCGCACACCGCGGGGTCAGCGGTCAGCGATGTGCGGTCAGCGATGTGCGGCGATGTGCAATGAGTGCGTACATCCGCCTGTACTTAGCCCGGGTGCTCCGCGTCGGCGGGCGACACGCGAGCCCGCGTGCGCATATCAATTTGATGAAATTATGGAAACGAGAAATTCATATAGTACTTTACAGGTCGCGCGCGATAGTCGTCGCTACTGGGTATGAAATCCACGTCCCTCGTCCGTCCCGTATCGTCCCCGTATGTCGTCGTTCGTCACCAGTAGGGCACATTTACGTCACATCTGAATCTCACAGTGTGGGTGTAGACAGACTACTCCGCGTGTCATGGCTCCTACAGCTACCTGGTACCATCAACTTTCCGGGGGGGGGGCTGATTCCGGCACTGTGACCATGGATGCATGAGTGGTACGCCTGAGAGGCTACAATGGCTTGTAACTACTGGACCTGGTGCCAGCTGATGGAGCTGCTCCTACCCCTGACTAAGACCCAGCCACCGAAAGCATATTTCCCAACACCGATCCCAAAGAAGTCCAAAAAATACAGATAATCGAATTCAAATACTGCACTGATCTCAACCATGCCACCGTACACGCTCTCATCCGCATACCATCACACGGTGAGCGCCCTACGTCAACAAGGCGGGCAGCGTCCGATTGAAATCATCCCCATCACCCTCAGCCGCAGCGGCACCATGCACAAACTAACACTAAATGCCATCAATAACCTCACGGTCCCCCGCCCCAAGAAGCAACCCCCGGACAAACCCCAATCCGTCTCCTAGCGCCGCTGCAATCCGCCTCTGTAGGAAACTCCAAAGACACTCAATCGGATGGCTACATACTCTCCTCCGCATATCCCGACAGTCCCTCAAACCTGCCATGTCCAACCCCAGTACCTCCCACAAACCCCGCACGCACGCACACGGTTAACATACACGCTTCCGCATATCACCGTACACGACACCCCCGCTACGGCAGGGGGACCAATATCAAGCGACATGGAAGGAGGAGGGGCGCGGGCGAAAAGGAGGAAGGGCGGAAGCTGTATACATAGTCCCTAGGGTTCCCACAGCGGTTGAATCAAGCACGTCCTAAAAGCAACTCGGCTTGGGCAGTGGAGAGCAGCAAGTCGGCATGTTGTAAATCAACTTCAATTTCAATTTCAGGCACGGCATCACAATGGCGTACATGATGTACCTGCCTTCCCTACGGATGTAAGCAATATCCCCTGTCATTCTTGCCTGCTCAACAAAGCCACAACAGCTATTGCCAACCGAGAGCCTGCAACCCTCCATGATGCGTGTTGCAGCCAACTCTCTGTCGACACACTTGGTCCCATCCACATCACATTACCGGGTGGCTATCGATTGACTATCAGCATCATTTGCCGCCTATCTAGGTTTCAGTGGCATAGACACATGAGAACCAAAGAGGCAGCAAAGGTGCTGACAACCATGCGTTCAAATACTAGATGACGTCAGACATTGTTACCTCAGGTATTGGGGAGAGTCCAGTGCTCCGTTTGCTCCCGATGTCCGCTTTGACCGCGACTCCATCTTCGAGACAAATGCGATGGACGCCCTTGTGGGTGGCATAGGGGGACGTACTGAATGGACAACACCGTACTACCATCATCAGCATGGCAAGATTGAGAGGCCATGGCGCACTATCAGGGACAGTGCCATTAGCGTGATGGCAGATACGTCAGTGCCTAGCTGACTGCGGGCAACCGCTATCAGCACAGCATTATGGCTGAAGAACCGGCGCATCGGCTCCATGTCACATCGGCTCGTACTTCGGATTGCAGACAAACGCCGCTCTCGATACTGACCAAAGGCAATGTTGATTCACATATTTTGCAAAGCCAGAGTCTATGGCTGCAAGGTGCTTGTCAAGGTCCCTGATGGCAGTCGCAAAAACTAGACTCCAAGGCTTGGATTGGCATCTTTGTGGGCTACCCTGGCACCGCACATGGGTGGATGATCTCGAGCCCCGCGACAAGCACGGTCACCGTCAGCGTCCATGACCGTTTCCTCGAGGATGAGAGCGGCTTCGCTCCGGATTCACACACTGACAGCTCCATCATACTGGAGGCTGAGGAGGAGCAGCCCACGGTAGAAATGGACCTAGATGAGCAGCGAGAGCAGCGAGAGCACACAACCATCAGTGATTAGCGCAGCAGATCCATCCGGGAGAGACGACTCCCATCTCGGTATCGGGCCATGATAGCATGCGACATCATGTGTTTGGACCGTGATCCATCTAATCCCCAACCAGATTATGCCATCTACCCTCCAGACCCTAGCGGCGACAGCAACATGCATCAGACAGTTGCACTCTTGAGTCATGCAGGCATACATACACCTCGCAACTTCAAAGAGGCGATAAGCCCTGAGTTCCGCGACATGTGCGAACCAACCATCCACAAGGAGTATGAGGGTCTGATAGCCAACCGTTCACGGGAACTGGTTGATTGCCCACCTCGTGAGATAGTTCTACCCAATCAGTGGGGTTTTATGGCCAAGGCAACACCCGATGGCAATCTGGACTAGGCAAAAGCTATGGTTGTTGTGTGTGGCAACTACCATAGATGGCGACACTTGCAACGCAACATACGCACCTGTCATCCGCACTTCCAATCTTCGGATCTTCGTCACCATTGTGGCCGCCACGCAACTCCACAGGGATGCCGTGGCTGCGTACCTCAACGCTTCGATTCCGGTGGATGATCTGTACATGCGACAGCTTCATGGATTTGATGATTGTTCTGGCGGAGTTTGCAGACTTCTCAAATGTCTGTATGGCCTCCGCCTCTGTGGCAGATATTGGTGCAAACTGATGGCCATGTGAATGATTAGTGTCGGCTGGATCAAGTGCAAAGCATACCCATGCATCTTCATCCTGCGGCAGGGAGACATCTACGCTGGCATGGGAGTCGATGTGGACGACATGAAATTGGCTGACAACGGCGACAACCCTTGGTTGGGCAGCTTTAAGACTGACTTGCGTAATCGGTTCGTGGTCAATGGCTACATGACCCTTGGGTCATTGGGATATGTCAGTGTCCTACGATCGACCCAACCAACGCATCACTCCCACACAAACAACCCACATCAAGGAGATTTTGGAGAGATTTGGCATGCTCGACTGCAAGAAGTACGATGTGCCTATGATGGCCGACTTCTGCAAACAACCACTCATTAGTGTCTCCGCATCGCCCGTGCTGGACGCTGACGGTCGGTCCCATTACATGCGGCTGATAGGTTGTCTCCCGTACGTCAGCACTTGCACTCGACCGGACATCACGATAGCACTCAGTATCCTCGGCAGTGTTCAGAAAGATCCGCGTGTGATGCGTATGACAGCGCTTAAGAAGGGCGGTACGATACCTGAAAGGCACTATGCATCGTGGGCTCGTGGCATCACTCTGAGCGCCCACTCATCGGTCGACAACCTGAGACTGGTCGGCTGTGCGGATGCCGACTTTCCCGCCGACATGTTCTAGAGCCGTTCCTGTGGTGGGTACATCTTCCGTCTCGGCAATCAGGGGGCATGCAGCTACAAGTCGGCTCTCATACCCACTGCGACACAGGAAACCGGTGGCGGAATTGCACAGTCGACTGTCGATGCCAAGACAGTGTCATTGGCGCGAGCGATCAAAGATGGCATTCAGCTCAAAATGCTCGTCTCTGAGATCCTTAGCAGTCCAGTGCAACCACTTATCATGATGGAGAACAACCAGGGGGCGATAAGCTACGCCGCAAACGCTGTCATCAATGACATGACGGAGCACATTGATGTCAAATGGAACTTTGTCAAGGACCATGTGGAGGCATGCCCATACATAGTCAACTACGTCGCCACCTACCTATGAGCTCAACACAGCGGACATGATGACCAAACCCATGCCCAGTCCTACACAGAAGAAGCACGCTCGCTTTGCTGTGGGCTGGTGAGCACACTCCGGATGTAACGACGCCACACAAGTTCCACCCTGGAACCCCCGGTGTACCGTCGAGGGGGTTGTTGGAGCATGTGCTCTAGCATGTCCTTTTGGCAGTCTACTGATACCAATATCAGCAGATGGTGTGTTGCGCGCGTGTCCTTCTGGCGATCTGATGATACCGATATCATCAGATGGCGTGCCGCGCGCGCGTCCGGACTTCCCATCCGACCCGAGCAAGACAAGACACTAGTACTGTAGTTATCATAGATTACATGACTAGTATCAACACGCTAATGTGCGCGCCCCGCCTATCTTAGGCTCGGCCCGCGCAGCTGCCTTGCTCACTTCATTAGCCTTAGCAGCAGCTCGAGCCCGGCTCGTTGCTCCCACTGTAAGTAGCTCCCAGAACTTCCACCTTCCACCACTTCACCGTTTGACAAAGCCATTTAGGTTCAACCGGATCTTCGCCTATGCTACGCTTGTGGCCCCTGTCAAGAAGCTAGGCGAGGGCAGGGCCCCGGACGTGCGACATGTGGCAGTCGGGCGGGAGGCGGAGCGGCGCGGAGCGGATGAGCGGGCGTTGGTGGACAACATGAAGGAGGCGTGTGTGTCGGTGCTTGCGCCGTCTCACCTCGGCGTCGGCATTCCCGCAGGGGATTCTATGTATGCTCATCCACGGCGTAAGCCTCATCGCCGAGAAGTTTGGCCCACGTGCCGTCATCGTCACGCCGACATTCGCAACGCTTACAACGAGGCGTGGCGCCGCACCATCATCCAACGCCACACCGATTGCTCCCCTCTACACCATGTCATCCCTGCGCTCCGGATGGCCGAATGGCCTCCCTCTCCACGGATTCGATTCTAATCGTGGACGATCGGTCCGCCCCTCTGAGGCTGGAAGATGGCGTGCAACAAGGCGCGCCATTGGCCACGACTTATTTCTGCGTCGCGATTCTGCACTCCCGAAGTGCAGAAGTGCGACAACAAATTGGAGGTCACAGACTACGGGGAGGCGCTCTTCAACGCCGACGATTGATATTTGACGGGCCTCCCGGAGCACATTTGGCCGGCTCTTAACGCCTTTCGCACGTCCATCAAGGCGTCCATGGGGCTTGAGGTGCGCTTCGACAAGATGCACGCGTGCAACGCGGACATGGAGGCCGCGCGGCGTGAGGCTCCGGCCGACATCGAGTGGCCCGAGCTGGATAGTCACTAGGCAGCCCGGTCCTCAACGTGCCGCTCAGGTTGCAAGGGTAGGCGCAGGCCTACATGAGCGGCAAGGCGGAGGAGCTACAAGAGGAGGTGGACACCAACCTGAGCAAGCTCCTATCTGCCAAGCCCAGCCGTCGGTATACCCAGGCACGCCATGCATCACCACGCATGTGTCAAGGTCAAGCATTGCATGCAACACATGGCGGGTATTGGCTCCGCGACTGCATCCCGTCAGAGGGGGAGGCCTTCGCGGAGGCGGTGGATGCCACCGTCCTCACGGCGGTCCAACGGGTGCTAGGGGTCTCTTTTGATCCCTCCACGTGCGGCACCGATACTACGTACTACCAATCCGGTGGTCACCGATTTCCTGGCGGAGCTTTTGCACGACCCTGACCCACGGTAGCAGAGGCGGCTACCTTGAGCGAGGATATAGTGGCCAGGGCGCGCAACATGCTTCACCTCCCCGTCCCCATTCGGTTGAAGGGCGGCGCTGGCAACCGCCGCATGGCTACCGTTAATGATGCCGCCTTCATCGGCTGCATGAATGACATACTCCCCAGGTTCCTCATTAGGAACTCCGACACCCCCACCCCCACCCCTTGTTTCTTTGACCTACACCTTGAGTCCGTATCTGGCCGAGGCAACTTCAACGCAACTTGTTCCGCCCGCCGGTATGACCACTTCCTCAACGATGCTCGTGGTTCGGCCAGCTACACCGCTGCTGTGCGTGAGGCGTTGGACCCGTCCGCCTCCATGCGGCTAATGCTGGCCACCTCAGCGACGCGGATGCCCGCGTGATGGAGCGGGAGGCGGGGGCTGCGTCGGGCTCGCAAAAGACGAACCAGCTGGCGGCATTTCTAGAGCAAGCCAACAACTCTCGGCTTCATGATGAGGTGGGCGCTCCCCCTGTCACATGTAGGGAACGGATCTTGTTTGGCCAAGTCGACGTGGCGTCGGACATGGATTGTGGACGGTGGTCATCCCCACCGCACGGACGGTCGTGACTCCGCACGAGTTGGGAGAAGTTGCTGCCAGGTACATCTTTCTGCCTAGCCCATGCATGGCCCCCGTGGTTGGGATACAGATCTTTTGCCCTCGACAGAGCATACACCGTCACCGTCGACCTCTATGGCGACGCGCTCATGAACCTCCCGGCAGCTGAAGACGCTCACTGGCGCGTACAGCACGACGCTATCGCAGACCCCTTCCGCGATCATTGTGTTCACGACCTGGGTATCGTTGTACGCCGAGAGGTGGATGACTTGTTCCAGCAAGAAGCGCCTCTCGTCAAAACCGTATCCATGGATGAACTCAAGGACCCGGTGCCGGACGCAAAGCTCTCCCTCCCGGCGTTCAACGTCGTGACCGGGAGTTAAGTCCACGAGCTTGAAGTCCACGATGCTGGAGTTCAAGACTAAGCGGTATGGGGTCAAGTACATTGCGGTGCCTTGGGCCACGGCTGTGGATCAGTTTGAGCGCTCCCTACTGAGCGACAAACAACCGGGATTGGCAGTGCGGGATGCGCCGGGCCACAGCACGGAGCCGGAACAAAAGGGCGGCTCTCTTCGAGACATCATGGATAAATCGGAGTACACGGGCATGGTCTTCGGCGCATTGGGTGAGATAAGCAAGGGGGTGCGCCGGACTGTGCGCGGTGTCGCATGCATGGCCGCGGATCGGGGTGCCCTCTCATATCGGGGCACTCGGTGCACTACCCGGGCTCACCAGGAGGCCTTACTCGCAAGAGATTTCATCGGGATCTTGAGCTTGGTGGCTGCTCGAAAGCGGGCTCGCTGCCTCGTCTGTCGGCGCATATTTGTCCGCCATCCCGTTGCCGAAGCTGCACAGCGCGTCCGTGGATCACCCTCGCACACACGTGCACGCGTGGCCCGGACTCTTAACTGTGCGCGCATCACTCCTGCATCCCTCCTCGTGCGGGAATGATGCGGGCCGCTTTTAGCCGGCTTGCTGTGCTTTTGATCTTTTAGTTATTGGTACCTGTACTGCTTTTAGGGGTGAATTTGCTGTAACTTGCCTTTATTCTGTAATTCACACGAGATAGTCCAGCACCGCCAGTACCATAATCCTTAGTACCCGTACAGGGTAGCGGCCTTAACGGCAGTAGTCGTAGAGACGCTGCAAGGGTTCAGTGGTGACATGTCCCGGGGCGAAAAAAAACCAAACTAGCAATTTTTTTAATACCACACCAGTATTTTAAATCGCTACCGGCCTCGTTCAGCCAGAAGTCGGACATCGGCGCCGGCACCGGCGTCATCGTCCTCGCCGTGTTCGGATGACTCCGTTGGCCCTGGTATGGGATACTTAGCGTCTGTAGTGCCTTCCCCCGCCGGCTCGCCCTCCTGCCTGCCGCCCGTAGCAGTACTTTGCCTTCGCCCGACTCTGGTCGCTACCGCCCCGTGTAACCTAACTCTGCTGGCGTCAATCGCAGCAGCGACAGTAGCGCCCAGAGCACGTTGGCGATGCGCGTTGGTGCTCGACGACTGAATGTTACGACAACCCAAGCAGCTGGCAAAAGGAACCAGTACTCGCGAACTCACGCGCCCGACCCGTCGCTAAGCTTTACACTGTAGAGTGACGACGAAAGAGCGCAACGAAATAGCAGCGCCTCGCCGAACCGTGTATCGGAGAAGGGGGCGTCGCGGACTCTGAGCAGCCCCATTGATCCTCACGTCATTTCCGCTCGAGCCTGTAGCGCTCGTTCGCTCTCCCTGCCGCCAAGATCCGGGTGCAATTCCCCTGGCGCGAAGCTCGATACCGGCAAGCGCCAGCTCTAGCCACGGATATGCGCCGAACAGCGCCGCCGGCCACGGCGATGACGGGCCGCCGGCATCGCATCGACCGCACCGGCTTGCTGTCGGGCGAGCCGCAGATATCGACACTGGAGGACCGCCTGCTCGCCGATCATCAACGCCTCCAGGGCACCCATTCAGGCGCCGAAGAGCCCGCAGGCGCGAACAACCTCCGTATCTGCGCCGCCGTTGTTCCAACGCTGCCCCAACAGATAGGCCAGTAGATGAAGGTGGTGTTTCGGAGTGTCGACGCACCCAGTCCCTTCTCGGAAATCCGCAGTTTCCAACCCCTGAGTGCATACCCCAATATGTGCCCTCCTCAGACCATCCATCGGGATTGATGGGCCAAGTCGCAGGAATATTCAACAGGCTGTCGGGTGCCGGCCGCGGCGCTCGCAGAGGTGCATCTCCCTCGCTGGGCGGACAGGCTGGCACTGGGCTCCACCGCAGCGGCGCCTCCTCTACTGCGAAGGAGGCGCGAGTGACATTGGACTCGCTTGCCATGTTCCCTGGCGGCACGGCGGCAGACGTAAGCCGCCGAAACGACACGCCAGCGACTGCCCTTGAAACCCCCATCCCTTGCATCACGCGCTCGTCGGGGCTGTTGTGGATGAGCGTTGGGTCCCCGCAGGTGTTTAACGGGTCCGACGATGAGGAGAGCGAAGCCGACGACGAGACGGACGAGGAGGAGGAGAACATCGTACGGTACCTTCAGGGGAAACTGTCCGTGATCCTGCTCACTCTGGTGTCGCTGGCGGTCATCGGCCTCTCCATCTTTGTGCAGGTCATGCCGGTGAGTGACCCGGGATAAGGCGCTGACATGGGTGCTCGCGAGGGGCTTGTGTCTTTGGAGAGTTGGGGCATGCGGTGTCTCGTCTGACCCTGCCGGGCCTCCCGCCCCACCGCAGTGGAGCTACTCTACCATCGGCAAGAACGCCGTCTACGTGCGCTGGATTTGCATGGCGGGGACAGTTGTCCCCGTTTACTACATCACACGCAAGGCCGTTAACTACATATTTGTGGCCATCGAGGTGAGCAAGGCAACGCGTGGTGCTTGCGCATGCACCTTAGGCTAGGCTGGTGGCCTTACGCAGCGCAACATTCTTCAATATGTGGCAGGAGCCCTGGTGTGTCTGACGGCAATCCTACCCTCGCCGTGCAGCTGCGCTTGTTCCGTGACAGCCTGGCATACCTCTCCAACCTCACCAATGCATCCGCCAACATGATCTTCGTCTACGTTGAACTTGCCATCTTCTACATCGTATTCCACGTAGCCTTCTGCTTCGGAAAATTCACCAAGACATGCGGGGATCCGGACTACATCAAGGTGCGCTCCGTCTGCCTCCCTGGCCGAGTGGCCGATGGTGCCCATGCATGTAGCATGATCGGGGGCGGCAATGCATCACATGTGTTGCTCGCACAGGGGACCAGCATTGGGACCAAGAGCCTGTGGTGCCTGGGTCTGTTCTTCACTGCGTCGTGGATCGCGTGCTTGGCTTCCAAGATGCTGTCTACACATTTCTACAAAAGCACACACTTTCGAAAGTGCGTAACCCCCTGCCTTCCCTATGCCCACCTCTCAATGCCCAGTGTTGCTTGTCCTAGTTAGCTCAGTTCCCCTGCCCCCCCGCCCCCCCGGCCTCCCTCTCTTCCGTTGCTTTACGCGGGCTAATGCACGCACAGATTTAGGGAAGCTCTCAACCGGGAGTACATACTGCACGTAAGTCGCACCACCGCGCCCATCTCCCCTTTCCACCATACACTTGCTTTCAATCTTTTAACGCTGATGCATAGATAATATGCTGAGCCACGTGCCCTGGTTCACAGGCTCTGTCCATGCCAAAGAGGAAGGTTATCCACGTCCACAACACTCACGCCGGCATTAATGAAGCCGCGGAGGCCGCTCAGGCCACAGCGCACGGGTCTGGTGCTTCTGGCACGCCGTCTGCTTCCTCCCTCACCTCCGTGGCGATCGGCATATCCGGCGACCAGCCCATTGGGAAGCATGATGGCCATGCTGGCGTTGCGGCGGCATCTCTGGGCGCTGTTGACGAGGAGGCAGAGTCGGGCAGCCAACTTCTTAAGGAGGTGCGACTAGTCCCACACATCTGCTTTACAGGCCACCTCTATCACCTCCATGCGCCACATGCTCGTGTGTTCACAGCCAAGACCCGTTGTGACTGGCGCCGGCCTGTGACGCTGGCTCCTTCTGACACAGGCGGGCCTGGCACCGGATGAGTCTGACGGCGGGATGCCTCCCGACTTGCTCATGGGCGACGTCGACAGCTCGCGCATGCTCACGGAGGACATGCTGCGCGCAGTGCCAATGGCCATCAACGAGCAGGTGCGCGCTCATCCTTGCTGACTGGGCCCTGGTTCCCGGCAGCCACTGCCCCACGTCTGTTTTGCAGCATGTTCATACACCCTCCTGGCTAGCTGTACACCAGGGATGCGGTCCATCGACCGTGCCCGCCGACGGCTGAGTCCGGCATGGCGCGTGTTGCCGCAGATCACGGTGGATGAGCTGGAGGATGAGGACAAGCTGGAGCGCCTGCGCACGGCGGTGGTCGTCAAGACTTATAGCACAATGGTAAAGCTGTACAAGCTTCCGCCGAGCGTGGAGTCAGAGTCACGGATGCGCCGCCGAGTGAAGGCGTTCTCCAAGGCGCTGTTCAAGAACATGTCTTGGACCGGGGAGGCCAACAACCGGTAGGCCCTTCCGACCCGTGTGCTCAGTTTAATTCCTTTATGTGTTTTTGGAAATATATACAGTGTGATTAATAGGGTTCAACGCTCTGGGTTTCTTACCACCTTCCCTGGGGAGTGGCAGCAAGTACTTAACTCAAATTGGTTGGGGACCATCCGCTGAAAGGATGCATACAAGACCGTCTGAGAGTGCGTTCGGACCCGGCATGCAGGGAGTATGTGACACTCGAGGACTTTGAGCACTTTTTTGAGCCCACGCGTCAGGGGCGCATGGAGGCGGCACGGGCCTTTGCGCTGTTTGACTGGGACAAGAGCGGCAAGGTGGACCGCGACGAGGTGAGGGCGTGCGAGACACCGCCATCGGGCCAGTTGCGCTAAGGCAAGCATTCTTCTAGTGGTCGAGGTGTTTGTAACTGCGGCTACCCCTCCGGGCAAAGCCACTAATACAGTCAGCAGAGCGCAAGCAGAGCAAAGCCATTTGGTTGCACGCTACGGCTGCGCTTTATAGGTCATTGCCTTACGGTCACGTTCCACACCTGTGTATGGCACCCTTGTGCGCAGACTGGCAAAGCCGTCATGGCCATCTTCAACCAGCGCGCGTCTGTGGCATCAGCCCTGGAGGACACAGACAGCATTGTGCAGAGCCTGGAGTCGGGCTTTGCAGGCAAACATAAGCGCCGCGGCGCCTCTGCACACTGGCTTCAGTAATACAGTATCCGCATGCCATGATGTGTCCACTGCTACCGGCATGCTGAGCCCATGCTGCTCTGCATTATCCGCAGGAGGGCTGCACTTCATATTCATCGCCTTCTATCTCTACATATGGTGATGATGATGCCCGGCTTCCCCAATCATAAGCGTCGCGGTGTTGTCCTGCAAACGTCTCTAGCCAGGCGCCTTGTTGGCTGTAGCCATGCCTTCCTCGTAACTGCAGGGGCATCAATCTGGTGGCGGGGTTCTCGACGTTCTCCGCTATCATGGTCGTGTTGGAGCTGCACGCCCAGGCGCCTTGTGGCTGAAGCCATGCCATCCTCGTAACTGCAGGGGCATCAATCTGGTGGCGGGGTTCTCGACGTTCTCCGCTATCATGGTCGGCCTCTCCTTCATCTTTGGCAACAGCATTCGCATCATGTGAGCGCTGCGGCTGCTTCATAAGGGCATCCCCGCCAAACCGGCTGGCCGACATCGTCATCATCACATACATAGCCCCCGTGAAGAGTATGCCTTCGCTAAGCCCACCTCTTCCCATGCCGCGGCCTTCGCTCTCAGGTTCGAGGCTCTACTCTTCCTCTTTAATGAGCACCCTTACGATGTTGGCGACATTGTGTCCATTGATGATAACTTATACGAGATCAAGAAGGTCCGTCTCTTGTACACTGTCATGGTGGACGCTTACGGTCACACAATCTATTTCAGCAGCAAGGAGCTTCTCGAAAAGGTACGCCCGCACCGTATGGCGTTGCATGGCTTCATCCATTCATGTGGATGGCGCCTTAATCCCTGCTGCGCATGTTTAGCCATGGATGGCTGAGCTGCTGCTGATGTCCATCTTCCTTCTGCTTGGCAGAGGATCTCAAACTGGACGCGGAGCAAGACGCACTCTGACTACTGGACCCCAGAGGTATTGGGCGCGGCTGACGTTGCTGGAAGCATGCCTCCGATGCGCCTGCCTGCCCGCCTGATTTGCGTATTGTTTGGAAGCTTGGGATGCCATCTGTTCAATGACGGCCTCTGGCGGGGGCACCAGGTGGATGTGGGAGTGGCATCAGCTGTCAAGACCGAGCTGCGCGACCGCATGAACGCGCACATCAAGGAGCATGCCTCCGAGTATGAGGCCCCGGCAGTGGTCATCCTGAAGGGCATGTCAACCAACAACCTCAAGGTCTCCATGGTGGTCAGCTACACGATGAACTTTTCACGTGAGACTCGCTTTGCTGCACCTAACCATCCCACATGTTACGCCATTCTGACCAACCGCTCTTCAATCCGCTCCCAGTGCCATCTATATCTTGTCGTGATGTGTGTTGCTCGGCTGCTTTCGCATGCTTTTGCATCCTTTCTAGTCCATACGGCGTTGTCGCTTACTGTGGGCCTGCGTGTCTACCACGCCTGCCCCGTGTAGCTGATCAGTGGACAAGGCTCTGCGCGGCCCGGGACAGCATGATGCAGATCGTGTCGGACGTGCTCGCCAAGTACCAGCAGTCGGGGGAGCTGGAGCACACAACCGCGCGCGTCCGCATGAAGCAAATGTGATGAGACTGTGGTCGTGCGTTAAAAGGGACGGGGGCCGCTGTTGCGTGCTTACATTTGGTGTTGCTCGTCCGCCAGACAGCGACGGCAGTGGCACACAGACCCTGCAATGCAGTTGCTGCTGCTTTGGCTTTCTGAATTAGGATGCAGACATCCATCATGCGCCACGATGTGAAATATTTATACACGAACGACTGTGGTGCGCTTTCAGTACTTGCATAGTTGGGGTTATAGGCAGCAGATCCATTGGCTCTGCTTGGCATGCCTGATTTTTCTATTCACTCCCTTAACCGAGTTAGAAAACGTATTAGACACGGGACGTGGGCCATTTTGCGTTCCCGGTGCGTAGCATTCATGCTTTCTTGCCGTCTTACGTGCGTGTTCCTGGCCGATGTTATGGCGGGGCTCCTGCTCCCTTTTAGCTGTCACGCTCGCTCTTGCTCTGTCTCTATGCATGTCACAACTACGCCTTTAATGTCAAGTGGCTGCAGCGACACGGATTTTACGTCTCGTAGCAACACAGATTCGAAATTTCTTACAACTTCCCGGGCGATCCAGGCTATCTTACGGCCCGACTAAATGAACCTGCGTAGGGTCGGCTGCGCCTGTGGCATGCAGTCCTCTGGAGGACAGGCCTCTATATCTGCGAGCGAGGTGTGCCGTCCTCGCCCCCACCCTCTCCCTTCAATCCCCTGGCAATGGCATCGCGTTGCACTTCTACTGCCGCGCGCTACCAGTCGGGCTCCAGGCTACCGCTAGGTGTTTGTCCTCTTGCAGCAGCTTCGGCTCGCTGCTTGGGCAGCCGTCTAGCTAGGGCGGCGCCGTGTTGCCATCCATTCCCTCCTGAGGGGTATGCCCTGTAGAGGAAGTATAGGCGGACTGAGGCAGCTGAAGTGTCCCACCCTCTCATGTTCTCCGTGCAAGGGTCTCTGCCAAAGTGGTGGTGGTGTGTGTGTGTGTGGGGGGGGGGGGGGGGTTCCAGGACATGTTGTCCCGGCGGTTGGTTGATGCATGGTTGTGAAGGCGGGCGTGCTGCCTGGGCGCCGCTTGAAGGAACGTGTCTGTGTTGATGACGGTGTCTGCTGCAGGAGGATTTTGGCGGCGCTGGACGCATCGCCTTGGAGCGTGCGGCTAGTCAAGAAAGAGTATGTGCGCGCGCGCGGGGGGGGGGGGGGGGGGGGGGGGGAGGCTAGGCGTCCTATTCCTTCGTCTTCATTTCGTCCTTGTTCAGTGTGTGGAATTGTGTTCCTAAGTGGTCATACATGTGGTCTTGAATGTGCAATGGTGGTGGGGGGGTGACACACTAAAACTTCCAGTGGGTCAGGGCGAGGGGGGGGGGGCACGTCTCGGGTGACGCCCTTCCCCTCCTATTCATCACCCATTATCATCTTGAGTACTTGGGTGGCGTCGGGGTCCCTGCCGTGGTCCTCCATTCGGCTGGGCCATGGGTTTGTTTGATATATTTCTTTATTGATAGTTGTTATAATAAATGAATCAAGCTCCTCTTTGCAATCCGTATTTACCCCGCTTTAGGGAAGGCCCCGCCCGTGGCGAACCCGGATTGTGTCTAACCTTACTAATTAAACCGTGGGTGAGGCCTCTCGGCCACGTGGCCATGTTGCAGTACAGCGGTACTAATCTGTATCTATGCTATTAGTGCACGGTTTGTGTTTCGTACAGGGGCGATTACGCGGGTTCAGGGAACTTGCATGCGCCACCCACACCGGTGTGCACGACGCACGTCCGTAGAAACGCGCGACCATGTGACTGACCGTATATGCGTTTTCCCTCCGGTTTAATGCCCTCGGATCTCGCAGCCTGTTCCAGCGCTGCGCTCCACCGGCGGCGCCTAGGCCGCCTCGCCGTCCTCCTGCCGAGATCAACCCCCGCCTGGAGCTGCTGCCAGCCATGTCTCCGGATGCCTCGAGGTTCGGAGGTGAGGACGTGGGAAACAACCCCATGGACCGCTGGCCGTATGCTCACTGGTCGCCGGGAACAACCGGGCCGGCTCACCCGACGCGCTACAGCCGTCTACCGTCGCTCCTTGCCAGCCGAGGTCGCATCCCGAAGGCGGTTTCCTTATTTGGCTGCACTTTCATGTGCACTGCGCCGTTTGCGTCTGCCGTGTCCGCAGGCACTGGATGACCGAGACAGCAAAAGATATACCTGTTTACCTAGGGTTTCATGCCCTTTTTGCCTAGCCATAAATAGCAACTTCTCGGCTAGGGTTTAATACCCTATTACAAGCCCTATTCAGGACACTGGGAAACCTACAGCCAAGCTCTTGCTAAAGTTTGTGGCGAAGTGTTTAAAATTGTAGGCCTTAATGGTGGAGTGTACAGCTGCTTCCATTTATTGGCGGGCGGTTGGACTTCGTGGTAAAGTGTACCACTGCTCCTTTGCTGATGGGCGGCTGGACTTTGTGGTAAGGTGTACGGCTGCCTCCTTGGGCAGCTGGATTCTGTGGAGAAGTGCATCGTCAGTGACAAGATGCACAAGTATAGGCGGTGGAATGGGGTCCCACAGTCTCCGAAGGCGGGATCCAAGTGGTGGGACTACCCCCAAGTGGGATCTCTAACTATGACCCGTAACTAAGGAGGACTTCCTACAGAAGAAGTATTGTACTGCTGTTGATACGGGGTGCAGAGCTGACCATGTAGCCGCATCAGCTAAGTAGCAGAATAGCATCATCGTGTAATCGATAGCATATAATCGGAAAAGGACAACTACAGCCCCTAGCGCGGACGCGGCCTAGCGCGCCGCGTGCGCGTGCGAGTTATAAGAAGTACTTAATATATATTCTTATATACCGCGCAATTTACCGTGACCGGGAATGTGCCGAATTAAAAGACAAAGCCTATGGGTACCGAGTACTGCCGACCACGGGAGCACGCGTGCTGCTTAGGAACATGTCACACGCGCACGCGAGCTTGTGACACCTTATGACGGGCACGAGTGGCTGGCCGCGCGTTGCTGCGGCGGTGAGGCAAGTTTTGGCATAGCCGGGCGCCCGGACTCATGCGTCGGTCGAAATTGCGAGAGTCGTTTCCCTTTACCGTGCATCCACTCGCGAAGCCTCGCCCAGCACTTGTACCATGTAGCTAGGCTATGATGTGCGATAAAAGGCCGAAGGAAATGGGCGGGGAAGCATCTTCATTCGTGTGCCGGTGGTGTTGGGCAGGATTGTCTGTCGGGATGCCGTCGTCGGAGGCCGGCACATGGCGTGTGGGTGGGCGGCGCGGGGGCACGCACTCACCATGTGACTTCCGTGGTCGGACGCTATAGAACGCCCGAAACGTAATGTTTGTGTGGTAGCATCACATCATATATTTACGATCCACGCGTCGTGGCTAGCGAGACGAGGAGCACCGGAGCCGCGGATCGAACGAGGATGTGGACGAGGATCCCCGGGACTCGACGAAGAACACCTGGCTGCCTCCCTCCCGGAGGTAGGCGGGCGCATCACGGGACCTTCTGACGACTTCGCTCACTGCGATGGCGGGGCCGGCCGACACCGCGAGACGCGACACCCTGTCGATCCGCCCATTTATCTCGCCGGCGGCGAGAGCGAACGCCGCCCCACAGTGGCCCCCGGCGACGCAGCACCTCCGGGAAGCTGCTCGCACATCAAAGGGGGCAGGCGGGGCCGGCCAACCACTAGCCCCGACTCGACAGCGGGCAGACCTCAAGGGGCCGGCAGCCGAGTCCGCAATTCGTCAGCCGACCACCTCCGTCGGTAGGCCATGTTGGCCGAGTCGAGGGACATCGTCCACCGTCTCGAACCCGGCCACCATGCGGAGACCCGTGCCATGATCATCCATCCGTCTGTACAACGGCGCGTTGCCGGAGCAGCGGGCCGAGGCTCCGTCTGTACCGCGGCTGGCACTACGGTGCAGCAGTTGGCCGACATATCCGAGGGCGGCGCAGCCAGCCGCGCCGCCCACGCAGCCATCGCGAGTCCGAACACGCACTGCGCAAAAGCCCCCCGCCTCTCTGGCGAAGCCTAACAACGCGGTGGGGTGGCCCGGTACAACAGCGAATCCAACCGCCCCCCGAGCCTATCATCTTCAGCGCTGTCGGCGGGAAGCCACAGCTGCCCGTGCCGGCGCGCTGGAACTCAGCAGGTGGGAGAGGAGACGGAAGGGGAATGGGTGCCCGTGGGGGTTTCCGAGCTGCAACCGCCGGGATAGCGGGCAACATCTGTGGGCCGGTGGGAGATTGGTGGGGTTTTCAAAAAGCACGAGGAATGCCCAGCCGGAGCATATTAGATGAGGATAGGGACGGGAGAGTGGATTGCAATAACTCAAAAAAGGAACATACAAAGGAGACGGGTTATTCCCGCTAGCTGAGGGACCTGGCCTTCAGAGGGCAGCACGCTACGCACTTTAATTATTGGATATTCTTCATAGTTTTCCGCCGCTTTTGACGGTGTAAAGGAAAAGAGTGCTTCCCGGTGTTGCGGCACGATAGGATAAGGTCGGCAGAGTGCGGCCTCTCCGGAATGCCCGCCACCAATATGACCTCATCCCCACCCCCACCCCCTTCGATCCGCCGCACCCCTTCCTGGTGGGGTTGGCGCCCTCCTGGCCTGCCGCACCCAAGATCCCCCGCCCGCTCCTGGTGGGCCGCTACATGGTGGCGGGCGCCTAAATAACTTCTAATAACTTCGTACATAGTTGTCTTAGCAACAACACAGCCCTAAAATTGACCCGCCTGCGTGTGTTACGGTCTGCCCGCCAAAGACTTTATGTGATTAAATCCGCTGATTTCCCTTGTTACTCTCACGGTCGTTTGCCGGCGATCCATCCTAGCAGCTCTGCGGCAATCAAAACTAAAAACAATCCGCAAGTGTCTCGAAATTTAATTACAAGGCTTTTATCTACTACGCGGTTATAGAGTAATACCCCGCGCTTTATCGTATATTACCGCAGAGGACCGACTCTCAATCGCGATTACATAAGCTTCTAGAAGGATTGCCATTTGATCACAAGTAGCACAAAGTTGTACACTACTCGTATATCCCCGTACCCGTATTATCGCATATTACGACTGCACGATCGTAACAAGGTACAACCCTTGTCCGCTCGGTTGAGCAGTCATCTCGTATGCGAGAGACCCGGGTTCGATTCCTGGCCGATGTATTTCGGCAATATCGGCCCGGCATGTCCCGGGTTTACCAGGTTGATGCATTAGCCCTTCGGGCTTTGGATGAGGCCATGGTCGACGGGCTGTGCCAGACCTACGACTACAGTTGGCGCACGAGGTCAAGTGCTGGGGCGGCTTCGCCCGATGTCCCGGGGCGAACTTTTACGATACTCGGACGCGGCTACTTTAGTGTAAAACCATGCTGCCGTACACCCGATTCCCCCCTTTTACAAAGTATTGCGGTGCTTATCATTTAATTGCGGGTAATCGGATTACATGTGGTCATATTGGTAGTATAGAGGTTTGATTTCACTGGCTGGGCTATCCTGTCACCGGTATTGGCTGGTAACGTTAAGATTCTAGTTTGAATGCTAGATACCAGTACATGTACTCGCAGTTCCCGATGTCCAGCGGCGCTAGCGACAGCATGCGACAGCCCTGGTACATGACGCACCCGCACCACGAGGGGAGTCCACCTTCTGCCTTTGCGCCAGCTGACCAGCTAGCGCAACGGCATCGCACCTCTCGTAGGTGTGCAAGGTCTGAACATCTCTACGAGTGGACGGTCTCGACGACTAGTCTTCCACCACGACACACGCTACGATGGCAGGCGGCAGAACCTACGAAGGCATCGCCGGCCGACAGTTTGGCCGAAACGCCCGCGGAGCCGACAGAGACGACACGGGACACGACAACGCTTTCGCTACTGCAGGCGCTTGCGTCGAAGGTGGACGCTTTATTGACCCGCTTGGACGAACATGACGACAACAAGCACAACGAGCAGCGCGACATTCCCTCGGACGACGACGAAGTCGGCGAGGGTGGCGAGGAGCCGGAGCACGACGCCCGGACAACCGCTTCTACGGGGGGCGCGCGCAGCGCCACGGCCATGTTCATCGACCCTCGGGATTGGGAAGACCTCTTGCCCCGGGCGTACCAAGACTGCCCCCCCCCCCTTCGGGCGCCACACGCCCGAGCCTCTAGCGGCCCCGTAACGACGAGGCCGACCGCTACCTCACTGAGGCCAACAAGACTGCGTCGCGTGACGAGTACCGCCACATGTTGTGCTATGGCGTCTACCGCGCCGCCGCTAACGCGGCGGCTAAGACACCTATGGCTACGCTACCCGCTACCCCCACCCAAGACCGCGTCGACGCCCTCGACCTACTCGACGCCGCGCATTGCACGCTTGAAGTAGTGGGCGACGCGGATGAGGTCAGGCTCACCTACCTTCGACGCTTCAAGGCCAAGAAGGTCCTCACACCCGAGGAGCAAATCGCCGAGCGACTCATCTACTCTCGAATCTTCGACACCGGAGAGCATGAGCGCTCCGCCAACGTCGTCGATGGCCTCTTGGTAGCGCTCGAGGACAAGCGCCTCGAGGTCGGCCTCGCGGCTGCGGCCAAGGCACAGGCGTCAGCGGCCTTCAAGAGGCAGGCAACGGACGCCAGGAACCGCGACAAGAACGGCGGCAGGACCGGCGACAAGACACGCGACTGACGGTGTGGCGCGCCGCGCCGACAACTGCTGCCCCGACTCCAACCATATGCGTCACCGCGTAAGGCGGAGTTGGCGGCACTGGCAAGACATCGGCGCGAGCGCGCAAGTAACGAGCTGGATACGGGATGGCGTACGCGTGCCTTTCCGCTACAACCGGCCACCCCCAAGGTTCAACCAAGGCGTCCCGTTCAACGATGCGACCCCTGCCCAACTCAAGTAACTTTTGGCTGCATCGGACGCCGTATTCCCACCCATCCGGCACGGAATGTCCGGTTTTCAGACATTTGCGTGTGAATATATATAGTGTGAATATTACGTACGCGTCTTTTACGCTGCCGGCGTCCGATGCACCCCGAATCTCACCAACACGCTATTCTACGCACCCCCAACGCACTCCGCCAGCCCCGCCTCTTTCCGCGCAGGTCCTACGTTCCATTGTATGTATATACATACGTTAGTTCCTCACAGCCGAACTAAGACGCTTTACAGCGCCCGGTGCGTGGGAGAAGTCGTCGTGCACATGGCGGGTGTCGCGGGCGTTCTTCGTTCCGAAGCCCGGCGACAACCAGTGGCGTTTCATCATCCACCTCCGCGTACTCAACACCTTCTGCGCACGCAAGCGACTACGGATGGAGACACTCATAGGCGTCCGACACCTGACCGCGAAAGGGGACTAGATGTTTTCGTTCGACCTGCAAGACGGCTTCTATGCCCTGGGCATCGCGCCCTCCGACCGCGACTACTTCACGGTCAACATCCGCGGGACCCTCTACCGGTTGTGCGGCCTCCCCATGGGCTGGTCGCTCAGCCCTTACTACTTCACGACGTTCACCATGACGTTCGTCAAGCACCTACGCTCTCCGACTTTCCCCGCTGCGCATGGCAATGTCCCGCGGTCGCGCCGCTGGCTGCGCCGCGGGCGGTGGAGGGGAGCGCGCATCTTACCATACGTCGACGATTTTTTGTTGTTCGCCCCGTCGGAGCCGGAGGCGCTGGAGCTCCGCCAACGCGTCGCCGACTTGCTAGACAGCCTGGGCATGCGGCGCAACCCCGCCAAAGGGCTGTGGGAGCCGGTCCAGCACGGCCAGCACATGGGGGTGGACATCGACACGGCCACATGATATTTTTATGCCCCGGCGGACAAACTGCGCGGCCCGCGACGCCCGTTGGCTGCCCGTGCGGGAGCTACAATCACTCGCTGGGCGGGCTCAATACCTTCACTTGGCAATCCCGGCCGCGCGCTTCTACCTGCGGGAGCTCCACGACGTGGTGGGCTCCAAGTGGGGCAGCCGAGTGCGCATGACACACCAGCTGCGGCGCGACCTGCAGTGGTGGACCGCCGTGCCGACTCAGGCCAACGGCCGCCCTATCCACCGCCATGTGGAGACGGCCTACATGCACTGCGACAGCTCCGGCTACGGTTGGGGTGCGGTGCTCAATGGCAGGCTTGAGGCGCGGGGGTTCTGGGGGGCAGCCGACGAGCGCCAGCACATCACTTGGAAAGAACTGAAGGCCGTCCGGCTCACAGTGGAGTCTTTCCTGCCGCACCTCGCCGGTCGCCACGTGTTGCCGCACGAGGAGAACGAGGCGGTGTGCAGCGTCCTTGCTGGCCTCGCCTCCCGCTCTCCGGAGATGATGGCGGAACTACGCAAGCTATGGTACATGCTGGACAGCGACGGCGTACACATCGGAGCCCGCTACATCCGGTCCGCCGCGAACGTCCAGGCGGATCGACTGAGCCGACACCTCGACAGCGACGACTGGCGAGTGTACCCCGTCCTATTCGCAGAGCTGGAGGCAATATGGGGTGCGCACTCCGTCGATCGTTACGCATCAGCCCTGAACGCGATGCTACCACTGTACAACGCTGCGTGGTTGGACCCCGGCTGCGAGGCGGTGGACTCCCTGCACCTGTCCGATGCGGGGTGGCGTCGCGAAAACAACTACTGCAACCCCCTTGGCCGCTTCTGCCGGACTTGGTGCAGAAGCTGCGCCAGAGCGCCGCGGCCGCTACCATCGTGGCCCCTCGCTGGGAGGCCAAGGTGTGGCACCATGCACTTACCGAGATGGCGGTGGCGGAGCGCATGGTACTGCCTCGCCGCGATCTTTTCCGGCCGGGGCGGAGGGCAGGGCGCGATATGCCCGGAGCGCCGCACATGGCAGTGAGTGTCTTCCGTGTGCCATACCGTCCTGGCTGCACCTGCGCCGCGGATTAGTGAGCGCAACCTTGGCGCTGTTCCCCGTACCATGTGCTACGCCTGTCGTCAGGCCCGCGCGCTCGCCACGCGTGCCGCGGGCAAAATATCTGTTGGACATTCAGACGAGCGGCACGAACCCGTGGGCAGCTACTATGCGTCCGTACATGCGTTCAATACTAGGCAACGACCAACTCGGCGAAACGACGCTTCATTTGTACGCGTTGGCGTGGGCAGAGGCTACCGCCAGTACGTACGGCAAGGCCATCCGCCCATTCCTACAGTTATGCGCTGAGCAGGGTGTGCCACCCATGGGTGCCACGGCGGCAACCGTCGCGCGCTACATCGCGTGGTAGGGTTTGCGAGGGACTGTCAAGGCAACCAGTCTGCAACCTTACCTTTCCGCGATCAACGGTTTCTACCGCGACCACGGCGCGGAGCCGGTGGCGTAAGGCGACCTCATCAGCAAGGTGAGAAAGGGCCTCGCGGCATCGCATGTTGAGCCATACCCGCCTGGGGTCCGCACCGACGTGCCCGCCAGGTTGATCGCACGGACATTGCGGCTGGCGGAGACCCTGCATGAGGAGTTGGGACTCACATAGACCCGGGACCAGCTTCCTCGCATCCTCTTGTTCCGCGCCGCGATGGCAGTCGTTGCCATGTATGTATTCTACGCGCGTGGCAAGGCCGGCGTAGCCTCCCAAACGGGCGATTTGACAGTTACTGCATATGATACAATCCTATTGTACCACCGGGACCGAAAAGGCAGACGCGGGCAGCACCGTGACCGTAAGTTACAGTGCCAGATTCCGGCGCGCGCGCAGCCCCGGATTGCGGCCATGCTGCTCTATTTTGATGCCGCACGCTCAGTTTACTGCGGTCAGCGCGGACTGCCAGCAACCCGGTGGGCAGTGACCCACGACATTGAGCCAGCGGCATCGTGGACATCGGCCACCGTTACAGACTGATTGCAGCTAGTGGCACATATGTTGGAGGAGCACCCGCCTCCCGGGTTTGTGTGGACGTCACACTCTCTCCGCAAAGGCGCGGCCACTGCGGCGTACGCCATCGGCGTGGTGCTGCGGAAGATCAAGCACTTTGGCGGTTGGGCGCAGTTGTCCAGCGTCGTGCCCGACATCAATCCCACGGCGCTCCCGTGTGCGGCACCGTGGCAGCTCTTCGGCTTGCTTACCCCTTGGGGTGGGCCGCCAGCGACATGCTGCCCGCCCATGGGCGGCATGATGGCAAATGCGGCCCCACAATGGTTAAATTGTCATATTGGTAATAATTATAGAGGTTTGATTACACCGGGCTATTCTGTCACCGGTACTGGTAACGTTAAGAGTCTACTTTGAATGCTAGCTACTAGTACATGTACTTGCAGTACGCCTACCGCTTGGACTTCCCGATGTCCAACGGCGCTAGCGACAACATGTGACAGCCCTACTACATGACGCACCCGCACCACGAGGGGAGTCCACCTTCTGCCTTTGCTCCCGCTGACCAGATTGCGCAACCCACCCACCCCGCTATGCTACCCTTTTCAATGCGGACAGTACGCCCTGTGGGCCTACTCACACCCAAAAATGTAAGAGATTCACATCTTTGGCAAATGCGGCCCCGAAATGGTTTAAACATGCTATTACTCGCGAGTACGGTACTATCGGTAGCTGAACCTAACCGAACGTTGTTTCGACGAGTGGGGCGCCTTCCAAGAGGCGCTGGTGACCAAAGAGGAGCTTGCTAGCCATGGTGGAAATGGCAAATCTGCCGCAAAGGAGGTGGCCGCTGGCGGAGAGGCTAAGGCGGAACGGTCTGTTGCCATCTACCGGCCGGGCCAACTGGCGAGGCGGCGTGAGGAGCAGGAAGACCGCGAGCGAGAGAAGGCGCGGCACGATATGCCAAGGCGGCGGCGGCGGAGACGTCGTCGTGTCGTTGCAACGGCTAGTGGGAGGGAGCCACCGACCATCGGCGCAGTGCTACGGAGGGGAACATCAAGGAGCAGGCATTGTTGCTGTCCGAGGGGTATGAGACCCGATGGTGCTTGGATCAGCAGGCGGTTATTGTCACCGATATAGGCAATTTTGCCCTTTGGCCAACGGGAGCTGAGGCGAAGGAGTAGCTAGAGACGGCATGGCTCGACACCCTCACATGTAATAAGCTGCACGCCAACACCATCTTGATACAGTGCGAGACCATCATGGTCAACGACAGCAGCCACGCCCGCATGAATGCATCGGTGATGGAGCTAGACGCGGCGGAAGGCGTGGTGAAGGGCGTTGGCGGATGGGTGGACGTCGACATGGTGGCAGTGCTCCCCACGGCAAACGCTAATGTGACCGACAACGCCGAACGGGATGAGAGACGGCGTGGTCTTCATCACACTTCGGGATCCCGTCACTGCCGTCACAGCAAGTCATCACGCCCCGCGCGTGTATGAAAGTGGAGGCGAGGCACCGGGCATGCGAACGAACGATGTGATTATGCCAATGAACGATGTCACATCGATCGTTCCGCGAAGGTACACCCGATGGCACAACAAAGACTTGTGGAAAGCCTGAAACTGACCATCGAGACAACCGATCTCCTCGAGCGGTCCTCTCTAGCCGGCAAGCCCGCGCTCGCGGCCGAGCTCGCCCGGCTCACCGCGGAGTCGCACCGTCTGTGTAACCCCCCGCACTACACGATCCAACTCGAGCAGCTTCTCTCCGTCCCCCGCCTGAGAAGGGCAAAGGCAAAGTGGCAAACTAGCCGCACCTGCCAAGCGTAAGATGAACCAGCCCCGAGGCCGCAGCCGCTCGGCGGCCGGACCCGCCCGCAGCCGAAGCCGAAGCAACTCGCGCGCGCCAGTCGAATTCTCGCGACTCTGATAGCGAGTGGGAGACTACCGTCGAGGAGGCCCTCCCGTCCGGTAGTTCGCAACACGAGACAAAAACTGATGATAGCACGACCCGCAGGAGCAACGCGCCATCCCTCGCCATGCCCAAAAACCCCAGTCACTACAAACCATTGTGATCGGCCCGCATGATTAATATCCGCGTTAACCAGCCCGATATAACCGCACTGCCCTGACACGGTACGTACGCGACTATGCACCGACCGCAGCAAGATTTACAGCAGCCCACAAAATTCTCTGCATGTTTTTATGGGTATGATTTGGGTTTGGTCGCTTCTAGTTAGTAAACGCGCGCATAGTCTACGCCGTTGTAGCCATTGCGAGGATAACCATGCAAGAGCGTGCACATGGTGTGTTAGGGCCAATGCGACGTTGCGCGTGGCGCGCGCGTCGCCTGTTATGCGGCACTACCACTGTAACAAGTGCCGCACGGCCGGACTGTGAACGGTTTGCGCGCACGGCACGCCTCCATAAGAACCGTGTTTTTTTCCCATGGTCGCCGAAATAGCGACTACATGTGTTGGCCACCTACCCCATGCCGCGCGGCGCATGGCTTGGAGTCTGTGGTCAGGTAGCGGGCTGCATGCGACATTCGCAAAGCGGCTGTTCGCCCTGCAAGAAGCACTAATATTGCAATCACGTTTTAATTCGTAACATTTCGGCGTTATATCAGATTGGGCTGAAAATGAGTGCGATGGAAAGCCCGCGACCTGGGCTTTCCATCGCACTCATTTTCAGCCCAATCTGATGTAACGCCGAAATGTTCTGGCCTGTCAAAGTTACCCCCTGTTCTGGTATCCCAGCCAGCCCACTCACTGTGGGTGGGGGCGCATGATGGGGGCATGTAATGCGCCCTTCCACGCTAGCTCCTAGGCGCGAGGACCCCTTGGATATGTCTCCACGTCGCGGGGACCCCGTCATCATTTTGGCTTTTCCCTTTGGGTGATGGGTGACATGTGTGACAACATGCGCGCAAACCCATCGCGCATGCAGTGGCGACATTGCTGTCGAGGGGGCCAGCCCGCGCTTAGCCTACAGTGCGGGCGATATAAGCATGCACCTATGGAATCGAAGGCACTTTGTGTGTGCTACTTTCACCCAGCGAGGCGCGGCCAACGGCGCTTATCTTGCAGCTTGGAAAATTGTGGGATGCCTAGCCCCATCACGACGACGGGAATACTGGCACACTCTAATGGAAATGCCATGCATTGCATCGGTAGCGTGCATTGATTGGGTTCAATCTCGGTCGTCTTACAGCGCATGCATACGTCCACCCACCACCGGCAGTGCGCGGGCATATGTGAGGGATGGTAGCTACGCCGCCAACAAGTTCCCCCCGATTCATCGCCCGTGTTTTCGGTGGTTTTATCCATGTGCCAAGCAATGCCATTGCCGAAGAACAATTCTAAAGTACGATAACCGGGATAAACGGCTGTCTCCTTGGCGTAGGAGGCTTGCATAAACTGGATTAAAAGGCTCCATGGCCCCGTGGCCCCATGGCTGGGCACCGAGGCGAGGATACGCGCGGATTTCTATGTGCAAAGACTATGTGGAATGGTGTATTACGAGTAGGTCGCGTCAGCGCCACTTTTCCATACCGAAGGGCATCGCAGCGCCCGCAAAACCCTACTAGCCGACTCACCGATGATGGATAAATACTGAGCGATATATGGCTATTCCGGTTAGCTCTCTTCCTTCATCTCACCTTTGTACATGTAAGCGGGACGCCTCTGGTTGCCTAAGCTTGCATGCTAAGGTCCGAATGGGATAGGATTGACCTGTGTAGGGTCTGCTGCTCTCTTAGCTGTAGGCCATCGAAAGAAGGAGGGGCTAGGTCACACATGAGGTCGGCCGATTGCTTGAGCAATGATTACACTTCATGTTTTTCATAGTGGTTACAAATAGCATGTCCTAAGAGCAACTCTGTAGTGTGAGGAGTGGATGTAGCAGACTATCACGTTGTAATCAATTTCAAATTCAAATTTCAACCCCCCCCTCCCCCCCCCCCCCCCCCCCCCCCCCCCCCGCCGCCGCCCGCCGCCAGGCAGCGGGCCGCCAGGAGCATGAGGATCATGCATGGGTGTGGCCCCCCCTCAGGCCCGGCAGCACCACCCCCACCTCCACGTGGTGGGCATTGGTAGCCCGTAAGACCCCTTGCCTGGTTGGGGGCGGTACATGCTGAGCGGGGTGACCAGTTGTCGATGATCCTCGGATCGTGCGACGACCAGGAAGCCCCAAGAGGGCTTCTCAAATAAAACTCGTACTTAGTCCCGGTAGCGCCTGCTGGCGCTGCTGGGCAGCAACCTTGTATGGGGGGCTGCTAATGACAATTCATGTACGACCCTGCTTAGCCCCCTGCCGCACCCAGCCAAGCACATGTCTTAGGGGTTACGAGCGCCCACCATGTGGAAGTGGGGGTGGTGCCGCCAGGCCTGCCGCACCCAGGATCCTCCGCTCATGGTGGGCCGCTGCCTGGCGGCGGGCGTCCGCCTGCCCGCCCCGTTTTTTAGGTATGGACATTCGCAAATAACTGCTACTAGATTGCATGACTTTTTGTTGTTACAAATAGCATGTTTTGCTATGCGGCAGCAGTGCAGCTGACACAAATGAGCACCGAAGGTTTGCCAGGGACACGCGAGATGCGGGGCATAGAGAGAGTGCACAAGTGAGACCTTACACGGAGCAGGAGCCCCGCCACAGTGTTGGCTAGGAACAATTCATTTAAGACGGCAAGATAGCACGAATTCTACGCATTTGGTCTCATAAATGGCCCGGCCCTCCGCGTTGCGTACATATTGTGATTGGCTTTAGGTAAACACCAAGTATGCCAATCAGAGCAGCCAGTGGATCCAAACCCGGTTGCCCGCTGTGCAAGCTGTGGAGTGAGAGCGCACAACAATCGCATGTGTCTAAACTATAATAAAGATTTCACATCGCGGTATGTGATGTGCGTCTACGTCCTAATTGAGGCAGTAGAAACAGCACTGCAGCAGCAACTGCAGCGCAGGCCGCAGGGTCTGTGCGCTACTCTGGTCTCTGTTCCAGTGAACGAGCAACATCAAATGAGCACGCAACAACATGCCATGTCACCTCTAACGCACAGCCACAGGCTCATCACATTTGCTTCATGCGGACGCGGGCGGTTGTGTGCTCCACCTCCCCCGACTCCTGGTACTTGGCGAGCACGTCCGACACGATCTGCATCATGCTGTCTCGAGCCGCGCTGAGCCTTGTCCACTGAGCAGCTGCACCGGGCGGGCGTGGTAGACATGCAGGCTCACAGTAAGAGACAACGCCGTAAAGGCGAATTGAGTATAGACGACAGTACTAAGATGCAGATAAAAGAACGGTGCAAGCAGCTGGGCATCACACATCTCAACAAGATGTAGATGGCATTAGGGGCGGAGTAGTGAGCGTAATGAGAGAACATGTGGGATGTTTGGGTGCAGCAAAGCGAGTCTCACGTGAAAAGTTCATCGTGTAGCTGACCGCCATGGAGACCTTGAGGTTGTTGGTTGACATGCCCTTCAGGATGACCTTTGCCGGGGCCTCATACTCGGAGGCATGCTCCTTGATGTGCGCGTTCATGCGGTTGCACAGCTCTGTCTTGACAGCTGATGCCACTCCCACATCCACCTGGTGCGCCCGCCAGAGGCCGTCATTGAACAGATGACATCCCAAGCTTCCAAACAATACGCAAACCGGGCGGGCAGGCAGGCGCATCGGAGGCATGCTTCCAGCAACGTCAGCCGCGCCCAATACCTCTGGGGTCCAGTAGTCAGAGTGCGTCTTGCTCCGCGTCCAGTTTGAGATCCTCTGCCAAGCGGAAGGAAGGTGGACATCAGCAGCAGCTCAGCCATCCATTGCTAAACACCCGCAACAGGGATTAAGGCGCCATCCACATGAATGGATGAAGCCATGCAACGCCATACGGTGCGGGCGTACCTTTTCGAGAAGCTCCTTGCTGCTGATAAAGAGGGTGTGACCGGAAGTGTCCTCCATGACAGTGTACAAGAGACGGACTTTCTTGATCTCGTATGGGTTGTCATCAATGGACACAATGTCGCCAACATCGTAAGGGTGCTCGTTAAAGAGGAAGAGAAGAGCCTCGAACCTGAGATCGAGTGCCGTGGCATGGGAAGAGGTGGGCTTAGCGAAGGCATACTTATCACGAGGGGCTTTGCATGTTTTGGTTATCGTGCCGGCAAGCGGGTTTGGCGGGGATGCCCTTATGAAGCAGCCGCAGCGCTCACATGATGCGAATGCTGTTGCCAAAGATGAAGGAGAGGCCGACAAAGAGGGCGGAGAACGTTGTCAACCCCGCCACCAAATTGATGCGCCTGCAGAGACGAGGAAAGGACGGCCTCAGCCACAAGGCGCCTGGCTGCACCACCAACACACATAGAGACGTTTGCAGGACAACACCGCGACGCTTATGATTGGGGAAGCCGGGCATCATCATCACCATATGTAGAGATAGAAGGCGATGAATATGAAGTGCAGCCCTCCTGCGGATAATGCAGAGCAGCATGGGCTCAGCATGCCGGTAGCAGGGGACATATCATGGCATGCGGATACTGTATTACTGAAGCCGGTGTGCAGAGGCGCCGCGGCGCTTATGCTTGCCTGCAAAGCCCGACTCCAAGCTCTTCACAATGCTGTCTGTGTCCTCCAGGGCTGATGCCACACACGCGCGCTGGTTGAAGATGGCCATGACGGCTTTGCGGGTCTGCGCAGAAGGGTGCCATACACAGGTGTGGAAAGTGAGCGTAAGGCAATGACCTATAAAGCGCAGCGTAGCGTGCAACCAAATGGCTTTGCTCTGCTTTCGCTCTGCTGACTACAGTAGGGGCTTTGCCCGGAGGGGTAGCCGCAGTTACAAACATTAGAAGAATGCCTGCCTTAGCGCAGCTGGCCCGATGGCGGTGTCTCGCACGCCCTCACCTCGTCGCGGTCCACCTTGCCGCTCTTGTCCCAGTCAAACAGCGCAAAGGCCCGTGCCGCCTCCATGCGCCCCTGACGCGTGGGCTCAAAAAAGAGCTCAAAGTCCTCAAGTGTCACATACTCCCTGCATGCCGGGTCCGAACGCACTGTCAGACGGTCATGCGTGATGTTCAAATGATGTTCCCCACCCATCTAAGCTAAGTACTTGCGGCCACTCGGGAGGGAAGGAGGCAATAAACCCAGAGCTTTGCAAGACCGCCCCTTAATTACCCTTTTAATATATTTCCAAACATACATAAAGGAACTACACTGAGGACAAGGGTAGGAAGGGCCTACCGGTTGTTGGCCTCCCCGGTCCAAGACATGTTTTTGAACAGCGCCTTGGAGAACGCCTTCACGCGACGGCGCATCCGAGACTCTGATTCTTCGCATGGCGGAAGCTTGTACAGGTTCACCAGGGTGCTGTAAGTCTTGACCACTACCGCTGTGCGCAGGCGCTCAAGGTTTTCCTCGTCCTCCAGTTCATCCACCGTGCTCTGCAGCAACACGCCCCATATTGCACTCAGCTGTCAGCAAGCGCTGCCAATGATCCGCGTTCCTGGTGTACAGCTAGCCAAGATGGCGCATGAACAGCCTGCAAAACAGCGCTGGGGCAGTGGCTACCAGCAATGTCCAACCAGCCCCACAGGCGGGCGCCAGAAATGCCGGCTCTTGGTTGTGAACACATGAGCATGTGGCGCATTGAGGTGATAGAGGTGGCGTGTAAAGAGGGTGTGTGGGACTAGTCGCACCTCCTTGGGCAGCTGGCTGCCTGACTCTGGCTCCTCGTCAACAGCGCCCAGCAACGTTGCCGCAGCGCCATCCTGGTCATCATGCTGCCCATTGGGCTGGTTGCCGGATATGCTGATCGCCACTGAGGTGAGGGAGGAAGCAGACGGCGTGCCAGAAGCACCAGACCCATGCGCTGTCGCCTGAGCGGCCTCCGCGGCTTCATTCATGCCGGCGTGAGTGGTGTGCACGTGGGTGACCTTCCTCTTTGGCATGGACAGAGCCTGTGAACCAGGGCAAGTAGCTTAGCATATTATGTTCGCATCAGGATAAAAAATTGAAAGCATGATATGTACGGTGGCAAAGGACAGAGACAAATTTGTGTCGTGGTGCGACTTACGTGCAGCATGTGCTCCTTGTTGAGAGCTTCCCTAAGTCTGTGAGTGCAGTAGTGAGTCACGCGAGGGAAGAGAGGGAAGGGCGGGATTGTGTCACTTAACTAGAAGGAGAAGCGACCCAAGGCACTGAGGAGTGGGCATAGTAAAAGGGGGGGCGCACTTCAGGAAGTGTGTGCTTCTGTAGTAATGTGTAGACAGCACCTTGGAGGCCAAGCACGCAAGCCATGATGCGGTGAAGAACAGACCCAGGCACCACATGCTCTTGATCCCAGTTCGGGTCCCCTGTGCAAGCAACACATGTGATGCACTGCCCCGATGATGTTGCATGTGTGGGGGTCATCGGCCACTCAGCCCGGGGGTAGACGGAGCGCACCTTGACGTAGTCGGGATCCTGGCACGTCTTGGTGAAATCTCCGAAGCAGAACGCTACGTGGAACACGACGTAGAAGATGGCAAGCTCAACGTAAACAAAGATCATATTGGCGGAGGCGTTGTTGAGGTTGGAGAGGTATGCCAGGCTCTCGCGGAACAAGCGCAGCTGCACGGCCAGGGCAGGAATGCCGTCAGACACACCAGGGCTGCAGCTTGTTTTGCTGCAGAAGGCTATCAGCCATCGGGCATTGGCCCAGCCCTCAGCGGCATGCGCAAGCACCACACATAGCCTTGCTTACCTCAATGGCCACAAATACGTAATTTACGACATTGTGTGTGATGTAGTAAACCGGGACAATTGTCCCCGCCATGCAGATCCAGCGCACGTAGACGGCATTCTTGCCGATGGTAGAGCAGCTCCACTGCGGTGGGGTGGGAGGCCCGGCATGGTCAGGCGGGATACTGAGTTCTCCAACTCTCTAAAGAGAACATGCCTCACGAGGGGAGCTATATGAGCGAGCTATCCCAGGCTACTCACCGGCATGACCTGCACAAAGATGGAGAGGCCGATGACCACCAGCGATACTATAGTGATCAGGATAACAGGTAGCTTCCCCTGAAAGTACCGCACGATGTTCTCCTCCTCCTCGTCTGCCTCGTCGTCCGCTTCGCTCTCCTCATTATCTGACCCATCGAATGCCTGCAGGCAGCCATCGCGTATAGAACACAGCCCCGACGAGCGCGGGATCCAGACGTTTGGACATGCAAGGACAGTCGCTGGCTTATCGTCACGGCAACGTACGTCTGCTGGGGTGCCCCCAGGATACATGGCAAGCGACTCCAATGTCGCACGCGCCTCCTCCGCATTGAACGAGGCGCCGCTGCAGTGCAGCCCAGCGGCAGCCTGTTGGCCCGGCCAGGGCGCTTCACTGCTGGTGGGAGCGCCACGGCTGATAGACGAAAGCCTCTTGGATACTCCTGCGACTTGGCCTATCAATCCGGGTGAATGACCGGAAAAGGGCACACATTAGGGCATTACGCTCGCCAGCTGAGGAGCGACTTGGTTTGTCGACAGTGGGGAAAAACACCTCCAGACGGGGATATGCGGATAGCCCCATCAACTTGTGCAGCTACGTTGGGACACTGCTGCAACAGTGGCGCCGCAGACCCGGGGGGGGGGGGGGGGGGGTCGCGCCTGCTGGGTCCTCGGCGTCTGCATCGGCGCCCTGGTCGCGAGGATAATCTGCGAGCAGGCGGTCCTGGAGTGTCGATATCTGAGGCTCGCGCGACGGAAGGCCGGTGCGGTCGATGCGGTGCTGGCGGCCCTTCATCGCCGTCGTGCTCGGCGGCGCTGTTCGGCGCATCCAAAGATACAACTGGAGACGGCAAGGGAGTAGCACCCGGGCTTTCGCGGCAGGGACAGCGATCGAGCGCTAACGGCTCGACCGAAAGCGACGTGAGGATAAACGGGGCTGCTTCGAGGTTTTCGACGATTTCCTCACGCCCAAGGACAAACGGATCGACGAGGTGCTGTTCCGTGGCGCCGGTTCTTCGTCACTCCTGTAGCGTGTTACGTAAGGATGGGGCGGTCGAGTGGGTCCGCGAGTAAATAGCTATTGCCGGCAGCTCCTCTGGTGGCGTAACAGCCAGTCGAGCGCCAACTCGCGTCGCCAACCAACGTGCTCCAGTCGGTGCTGCGCTTGGTGTGCACGGGCCGAAGATGAAGACAATCACGGCGCCGGCACCGGCGTCATGGCTTTGTGTTTACCGATGACCGCTGCATGAGGCTCTGACAGGGCCGGTGACCTCCTAACAACAATTTCCGGTATAGGTACGAGGATATCGGTACGGGTGAGCGGGTAAAACCGCGGTATACGGCGGCGGCGGGGTACGGGTAGCGCAACTGTACGGCACTAGACATATATTTTGAGTCGTTTCAATCGACATCAATAGTAGTGTCTGAAACTTTCTGAAACCTCAACAGAAACTACCAGCACGACACTGCGACAGCGCACATGTTTCACGGATGTCTGCTGTCATAATAATCTAAACCTGTGTATGTTGGGTTTCAACAATTTAACTGTCCTAGTGCAACCCGTACGGTCTATTCGGGGTTTCAGCCGGTTAAGTTACCGGCACCGTCATGTTTCAGCACGGGCTGCCTCATCGCCCGCGAGCCCTACGCTCCCGGCCGGGGAGCTACTTAGGACAGCCACTAGCGGCTCGCCTGCCATCTTCGAGCTCGTTGCCTTCGGCAGCGACTTTGCGTACTTGTGCGCGTGAGGGTGGCAGAGGCTAATCAAGTCCACACCGAGCGAGGTTCCTTTTCCCGGTAGTGAGTCGTCGTGCCATGCACATGAGTTGCATCATCGACAACGATAAACAACTCCTCATTAGTGTGGTTTTTCCGATGTCATGTTCCGTTTTTTGCCCTTGCTTGGGAGCTCAGGGGTCCCCGTTGGGGGGGGAAGGGGGGAGGGGGGGGGGGGGGGTTACACCTCAACACCCGACGGAAGCCTAGTCGCAGTTCCGGCTCTTGTGGTCTTCCGTAGTGGAGAACGCTCTCGCAAGTCAACTCTTGAGGTTTAGTGAGGCGGAGACGCTCGGTACCATGGCCGCTGCTCGTCACGGTTGTCAACGACGACAACTACGCATACCGCAACAAATCGGCGCGAACGGAGGAGGACGTCCGTATCGTCAAGATGGCCGCTTGCCGTCTTGCAAGACACTTCAACCCGGTCCGTGTGTCCTCGCAGCAAGGCGTCGTGGCATTGACGGTCGTTTAACGTGGTTTTCCGAATCTACCCCCGTAATTGGTCCGTTATTACGGGGATGGCGCCGCTCATGCGCATGTATGTGTTTTGAGAGGGGCGCGCGTTGCCCTCGTCCTAATAACCGTGCCGCAACAACGTTTGCTGAGGTCGCAGTGGGAAGCGTCTGTATGTGCGGCTCGGCCCGCGCGTCTCCGACGCTTCCTATTGCAACGTCGTCGTCACAAAGACCACGACAACATGCTGATGCAACTGCCCGCCGGGGGGGCAACAGCTCTACCACATGGCGTGCTCGATATCTCGTGGTGACCGTAACTACTCCTATCGGACTCCAGGAAATTGAAAATGAAATCGGGATTGCTTACAACGTCTAGTATGCTGCATCCACTCGCTCATACTTACTTGTTCCGAGGACATGTAACACGCGGAGGAGGAGGAGGAGGAGGACGCCTCAGATTTCGTAATGAAAAAATGATGCTACCGGTATATTGCTTCGCTCACACTGCGGGCAATTCGGAACCGCCTCCTCCGTTTTCTCCGCTCAACCCAAGAGGTAGGGGTAGGTAGACATGCTATCTCTAACCACAGTAGGGAACACGAAGTGTTCTCACAGCTCAAGCTATCGGCCACCCTCCTATGTTTCCTAGCCCCTCCTCCGTCCAACGGGCTATAGCTAAGACAACAGCGGCCCCATGTTGTTCCTATCTACCTAAGTAAAATCCATCCCATCCATAGCTCAGCATGCAAGCTAAGGCAGTCAAAGGCGTCCCGTCTGCTACTCATGTGTGATGGCGGAGGCCAGCTAACCGGAATAGCCGTATGGTGCTCAATATTTACATACCGCTGAGTTGGCTAGCTTGGTGGGGTGGGGGCTACAATGCCCG
Source organism: Tetraselmis striata (assembly GCA_006384855.1). NCBI lineage: Eukaryota > Viridiplantae > Chlorophyta > Chlorodendrophyceae > Chlorodendrales > Chlorodendraceae > Tetraselmis > Tetraselmis striata. The sequence goes on along the minus strand of VCJN01003296.1, from coordinate 98,485 downwards.
CCATCTCTAATATTCCTGGCACAATATATTGCAAGTGATGGCATGACGATTTCGTCTGGTGCCTGTACCAAGCCCGCAGGTCGGGCGATACATTGTGTGTTACTGGCGGGGGATATGTGCGGGTAAATTCGAAAATGTACTTTCGAGCGTCTCGGCTAAAAACGTCCGCAGTTCTTGGGTTGGGGCGCTGATAGTCGCGGGCGTGCGTCCGGCTTGGGGATGAGCGCCTTGCCGGCGGGGATTATCCGCAAACGGCCCACCGGCGGTTGTTGCAGGGGGATCGTCCGGCGCGGGGGGCGACGGAGGCGGTGGGCCTTGGCCTCGAGCTGAGCCCGGAGGCACGCCGGGGCTGGTGTGCTGGTCGTGGAGGTCAGCACGAGGGGGGCGGTGGCCTCCAAGGCCTCCCCAGTCGCGGTGGGGGCGTGGGCTGCGGCCGGTGGAGCCGGCTTGGGGTGCGGGGCTGGATAGACGCTTGTCGGCGGCTCGTCGGCGTCCGATGGCGGGTCGTCGTCGCCCATCTCCGTGTCTTGAGGGGCTGCCGCTGCCGGGATGTGGGCCGCTTGTAGCTGGCTAGTCGGTGGTGGCGGGACCACCCGGGGGAGTTGGCCGTGGTGTATCGCCGTCTGGTCGGTTGTAGTTGGCACCGGTTGGCGAATAGTCACCATCCTCTCCCGCCTTTGTACGTGCATGGTAATGGCTGCGACGAGTTTCGTGTTGGACCCGGTGTTCGTGGTGAGTTTGGCTATGCTCGCCCCTGCCGGATCGGCGGCAGCTAGCATAGGGGCGCGCGCCGGGTCACCACCCAAACGTCGTGAGTTGATGTGTGTACCCCGAGCTAGGGGCTGAGGGTGCGAATCGGGTTCAAAAACATACGGCTGCGCAATCCGCCCGCCGTCGCACGGTTGCGGGTCACCAGATCGATGAATAGAAAGGCGATTTGTGTGGGACCGTCGGCACCGGAGGGGAGATCGATTGGGGGCTTGGGGGGCAGGCGGTTTCAGAACGTGGAGGTGGCGGCGGGCAACAGGTGTGAGTCGGGTGACAGCGATTTTTTTGCATCAATGGCTGTTCGGATCTTGGGGGGCTAGGATATGCGCGTCGCATCGAGAGCGGCGCCGACCGCGGCCTCCTAGCTATTGCTTCTGCTCGGGTGTGTTGATGTCCATCATGGTGGCTGTAGTGTTGATCTCTTGTGGAGCCTTCTCTTATTCATGCTCTGTGGGCGCCGGCCGGCAGTTGGCCTGGTGGTGGGTCGTCCGGTCGTCTGTCGGTCCGCCGTTTCACAGGAGTACACAATCATCACAAGTATTAGGCGCGCTGGCTCGCCCGGTTTTAGTACATATGCAGTACTTCACCGGTGTTTACGGCCGGCGGGAAATTGAGAATTTGGACTCCGGGTTCGGAACCTCGGCGGCCGTCGCTGCTGGTGCAACAGTCGTGGCGGCCGCCTCGTCAGTACCCTCGTCCCGACAACAATGGCATCGTTACTCCGGGCCGGCGTAGGTTGTCAAAGCCTCTACACCGGCCAACCCGTTTCCGACGTCACGACATCCCATCTTTGACAACACCGGCTGCCCGGCGTGGGGCAGCTCCGCCAGTTAACACGACCTATGCAATTCGTGGCGTCATCGTAGGTTTGCAACTTGTGAGGTGGTCGGCAGCCGTCGCTGGTGCAGCAGCGGCAGCCGCCTCGCCACACTCCGCGATGCGAGACCCGCGCCGACAACTTACCGAAGCGAGTCGGCGGGGCTTCTGCGACGTCGCCGGAAACCGAGCCCGACACACATCAGAACCGGTGCGGCACGACCACAATGGGTCCCATGCCCGCGCCCGGATGCGTGATGCGTTTCAGGTGCCGCCTCTTGTGCGAGGCGGCGGACGACCGCCTCTGGCCGTACACCGCTGTCGTCGCGCGGGGTTACGTGTTCACCCTCGTACGGTACACCGCCGGTGCATGTGCAGAGTTACCGTCGCGTCGCGTACAACGTACCATACTTCACCTGGCTGTACGCGCCGCGCTCGCGCGCCCGCGCGCGCAGTTCGTATTCTTCGTACTCTTCCTACCTGTGCCGCTTTGCTGGGCACTTGTCGCCTACCTGCCCTTTCCCGATGGCCTACATTTCCGGTTCGTGTCACACGCCACACGCCATCACCGCCATAGCGCCTTAATTTCGCGACACGTTCGGCCTACGTCGCGCCGGCATTCGCGCCGTCAACATCTCCCATCTGCGTATGTTCTGCGCTTGCGCGCCAATCAAGGTTTCTACCCTCTCGGCGCGAGACCCTTCTACAACTCAAGACATCTTCCGCCTTCGCCTGCCGACTGCCCACGCTTGAAGTCGTTCACGATCCGCGTATTTCAAAGTTGAGTCTGGTTTTGCCAAAAAGGTCGCGCAGGCTGTTTTACACGGTCAAGAGCCGAAATTGGGAGGATGGTTTAGCGAAAGCGTGGAGGGAGAACGGAGTCAGGGGGGGCGCTGCGTGGAACGCAACGAAAACTGGAAGATGGCAGGCTCAGCTGTTCTGGCTGTTTTTATGTCTACTCGTGCTGCACCCAACCAGGGCGCAACAACAGTTACTAGTTCCTGTATGTACCACTGAGCAGCACTTGTAGCTAAAAAGCGGTTAGGTCAAGGATGGAAACCCCATAAACTAGTTTAGATCATTTCAAAGTTGAGTCTGGTTTTGCCAGTCTTGAGCGAACGTAGAGAGCGGTGGATTGACGGAGAAGGGGTAGCGCCAAGTCATGAAGGAGGCACTGGGAAGGCCACCGCTGCGGAGTCCTGTTGGACTTGGAAGTGGCGGAGGGGGGCGATGTGTCCAAAGAAGAACCACGCGCCAGGAGAAGGAAGAACGTTGGGGTCGATGTAGTCCAGAACGACATCAGAGTTAGTGGCCCAACCGCCTTGGTAGCGGATGTGGGACAGTGGCGCTCCGATGGCGTTTGCTGCAGAGGCTGCGCCCTTGCGTAGACTGTGTGAAGTCCAGGAAGTGCCAGCAGGGGGGGCAGCGTTGACTAGGTTGACCGTTGTAGACAACCAGTATGACATCGTAGCTGCAGTCCAAGGTTTTGACTGCTCAGCCACATTGACAGCCCAGAAGTTGGAGGCAGCCAAGCCAACAGTAACCAGGGGGACAGACTGGACGTTGTCGATGAAGTAGTGCAAGAGACGTGCGACTCGAGGGTGCTCGGACACTGGAAGGAGAAGTACGCGCAGATCGCCGGGTCCCCGTCGGCCAGCGCGACCCTTCTCGCGGTAGATCTGCAAGGTGATGTTGTAGGTGTCGACATGCACATCTTGCACTCGACAGGAGACGCCAGTAAGGCCCCTGGCAAAGAACAGGAAGTTGACAACCGAGGCCAAGAGGGCTCGGTAGTCGAGGTGGGACTCTGGGTAAGGAGCAGACACAATTAGCTCGGCCTTTGAGACGAAGCGGTAAGCTACATCCGCAGGCAGAGGGACACGCAAAGGGGCAGCGTCCAGTCGGCGCTGACGCAACATTAACCCACGTCTTGCTGAAGTGAGGTGTAGGCTGTCCTTGGCGATCGGGACGAGGTTGTGCAGCTCGAAGAAGGTGTTGATGGCAGACATGTAGGGCTGCAGCGATTTAGCTGCGATGTGCCCTCGCTCCCCGATCCAGGCAACGTACCGAACAACAGTAGCAGTAGTCGCTTCCAGCGGGCTGATGTTCTCGGAGTCGTGGCAGAACTCAGCGAACTGAGACAACCTGCCGGCGTAGCTCTTGAGGGTCTGAGCGCTGAGGGAGCTTGAGAGCAGGTCGAGCGTCCGCTGGCCTAGCTCGTCTGAGCCGAACGCGTCCTGCAGTCGAGATCGCAGTGACGCAGCCCATGGAGCGATAGCTGCGGGCTCGTCAATTACGTAAGTGCGTCGTTTTACTGACAGAGTTCCACCGGCACGGCTACTGTTCGCAAAGTACTCGGCAGCAGCGGTTAGGTTCCCGGCGGTTGGCCGGTAGTTGCTTGACGGGTTTGCAGTAGCTCCAGTACGGGTTTGCGGGGCTAGGTTCAGGTAAGAGGGCCGCCCCGCGCGCCCTTCGCGCTCATAGCGGCTGTCCCGTGCGTAACGTACACGCGCGAAACTTGGTCGTTGCGAACCGGTTGTAACACGTAGTGTAACAACCGACGAACGCAGAGATGGGGTTGTAAGAAAGGCGGATGGTTGAGCCGCCCTGCGCAGGCGTGCGGATGGTTGAGCCGCACTCGGCTGTAGCTGTAAGAAGCGCCGCACCGAGGAAGGTCTAAATGAAGTCTGTAAGGTGGGGGGTCAGGTCCTGACACAGGGCGCTCATCCCGCCGTTGAGCTGCAAGGGTGCGTCTTGCGGCGGTCACCGAAAGGTGGCCTCGCAAGGCTCCTGCAGCTCCGACGAGCGGCGCCCTACACCGTCACTCGTGCTCACCTTCGCGGCCACGTCCACGTCCGCCGCCACGTCCTCGCCCACGCCCGCGACCTGCAGCTGCAGCCGCTACTCGAGAAGTAGCGGTCGCCTTGGCGCCGCTGGCAACGGTCGCCTCGAAGACACGACGCTCGTAGTCCCTCATGAGGTCCCCAAAAATTGCAGAACCCAAATGCTCCGAAGCAGGCTGAAAATGCTGAGCTCGCAGCACGTCCAGAACTCCTTGGTCACCGTGCACCCGCTTGATCTCATTCAGTTTCCGCAGGAAGGCTAGACGAAAACGAAACGCCGTGTCGATGGCCTCGGCGTGATTCCGAGCTCTCGCGAGGTAGGGGGTGAAGTCTTGGTTAGTGGCGGGGACGTAAGGTAGCAGCTCGTCGAGCGCCACGAAAAGGGCGGCCATGTGGGCCCCGAAACACGACATCCACAAGTACTCCTCCTGGGCCGGCAGACGCCGGTCATCCTGCTTGAGGTACTCGTTCGTTAGGTCGGTGCTCAAAGGGAAAAGTCCAGGCACTCGGCTGACCGGTCGAACGGCCTCGTAACCAGACTCTGCTCTCTGCAGTAGCTCTGGCACCGCGAGGTAATCATCCTCGGCACTCACGGATTTTGCTCCGACACGGCCGCTCTGGGCTAGCTCTAGCAAGTCGGGGCGCTCTGCGGCTCCCCCGTTGCCTGTCGGCTGTCTCGCGAAGCGCTGCCCTGAGCCGGAGCCATGTGCCCCTTCTCCATCAACAACGCGATCACGAGCCGTCAATTGTGCCACAGCTGTAGCCAGCTCTCGCAGTAATGAAGACTGGGCCCTCATATCTGCGTTCATCGACTCCAACGTCGGCTCGGCGACGGGTTCTTCTCCATCTGGCATGGCAACGCACGGACGTACGGACGAGAATATCACACTTGGATGGCGAGCCGGGTGTGGTCTTGAACAACCTGGGGTGACCTTGCTCGCAACGGGTTACGAGACAGTTTTTACATCGCTGCGTGGAACGCAGCGAAAACTGGAAGATGGCAGGCTCAGCTGTTCTGGCTGCTTTTATGTCTACTCGTGCTGCACCCAACAAGGGCGCAACAACAGTTACTAGTTCCCGTACCACCGAGCAGCACTTGTAGCTAAAAAGCGGTTAGGTCAAGGATGGAAACCCCATAAACTAGTTTAGATCATACTAGAGTTGATGAGGGCATGTTTGAAATAATGTATTAAACCTCTTTATGGGGTTTCCAACAATCTAGTTGTCCTAGTACGACTCGTACGGTCCGTTGCTGTTGGTTTCAACCGGTTAAGTTACTGGTACCGTCATGTTTCAGTACGGGCTACCCTATCTCCCGCGAGCCATGCGCTCCCGGCCGGGGAACTACTTAGGATAGCCACCAACAGCTCATTTGCCATCTTCCAGCTCGCTGCCTTCCGCAGCGCCCTCCTGTTTTCCGTTTCCGCCTTGCAGGCTCCTTCTCCGACTCCCCCCCCCCCCCCCCCCCCCCCACCCTTACGCTGAGCCTTCCTACTGGTAGCCAGAAAGTGGCGCTTCTTCCATGTAAAACGGCCTACGTATCATATTTGGCAAAACCAGACTCGATGGCTTGCTTGAAATACTGGTGCAAAAGGTCGGTAGAAATATAGATGACCCGTAGTAAAATAAATGATACATGCTGCCCTACTTAAAAATTGATTCGTGCCTCCAGATTTCCCGGATCTGTGTGGTGATTCCAACGTTCCAACCAGTTGAATTGCCGGTAACATACCACACAATTATCGTCTAGGGGTTGCCTCGACCTGGCGCGTCGGACGACGCGCTCCGCCGATGATCCACTTCAACAGGGGACGAGGTGCTACCACTGGGACGGTAAATTAATCCTCTGCAGTCGCTAAATAATCCTGAATAGAGTAGTTTCGTTCAGTCTACGAGTGCGAAAAATCGGATTCATTCAATTGTCCTAGCCTGGAATTATTCCTCACAATAGCGACCATATACATACAAGTGCAACCAACAAAGGATAACACCAAGTCGCTTATGGTTGTGGCGGAGCGGATCTGTACAGTATTGATCGTGCACCCCAGGGGAAAGCCCAGCACTATCTGCAGACGAAGTACAGAATGATAATATCAGTCATCTGATACACGACCAGCCCCCTTCTGTGTGTCAGGTGTTCAACGGCTCCAGGCCTTGGGATCATTTGAGCATATACAAGAGGCCCGAGCGATGCATGGTCTGATGATGGTCACATCTGGATTTGGATGGCAGTACTCATGTATTACATAACTGGCGGAACATCAAAATGACGTTGCTAGCTTACTGATGACACAGATGCTAGCTAGCGGAGGTAGGAAGATAGCGTCGGCTGGTGTTATTATACTGCGGGTCGCAATTCCATACAGTTGCTAATAAGGGAGCCAAGGGCAGGCGGCTGAACTGACATAACGAACTCGCTTGAAGAAGAGGTTAGCAGTCTCACCGGGCAGACAGATGAAGCGAAGCTCGCATGCAACGATACATATTAGTGATGGTACAGTACAAGCAAAGGGGGGGGGGGGGGTGCACCTGTGGCCCGGTAGGGCAGCTTGGGATACGACGGTTCGATGCAGTTGGGGCAGATGAGTTTGGGAGATGGCGCGGTCATCTCTGGTTTGGCACGGTGCGGGCTTTAGGCGCGGGCATGGCCCAGGATGTATATGTGTAGGTGGCAAGCCTGTTGGCAAACACGCTCTGCATCCTTCCAAGAACTGAACACCCACGCAACCAGCAACCTAGCCAAGGACGCTGCTGTTGATGCCGGCGATGCTGCTGAAGCTTGCATGCAGGGGCAACAGCACTAGCTCCCCTTCCCCAGCGGAGAGCTGATTCGCAACAGCCCCATCCTCTGACAACGGTCTTGCCCTTTGTACGCCGCGCATGACTTGGGCGACTCTCGATATATATGCCTTACTCCGGGCAAAACCAACAGCCCCAACTGGCGTCCGAGCTGATGTAATCAAGTAGGGACCCTGAAAAGTCGCACTCATACTTGCAGAGCTGCCGTCGCTAATAGTCTCACGCCCCCTGCTTTGCTGAGACCGCCGACTGGGTGCGGAAGGTGAGTGGAGAACTGTGACACATGCGAAGGTGAGGGGTTGTGTACGGGCATTCGACTCGGCAAGCAGTCAACACGGCCCCTCCAGGACGACGAGAGCAGCTTTTGGCCAGGAAGTCGCGATCTGTTCCCATCCACGCCGGCTGCGGCAGCAAGGCAGATACGGGGACGTGGGTGTAGGTGGCCAGCCGGCTGGCTGTCTTGCGAGGCGGCAGCTAGGTCCTCCCTCTGCGGGTCTGACCACTGACAGCTCTCTGGATGCCGCGCAACGCACCCCGTCCAGCCACCACGCCTGTCCACAATGCCCCGCCGTGGCATTGCCTGTGGCACCCCGCCATGTCCACACTGGAGGAAGGGCGCCTGCTTGTCTTGCGCGTTGCATGCCACCATCCACGCCGCCTGGCCCATCTGCCAACCCGGCCAGTGAGGTATCTAGCCTGGAGGACTCGCGGCGCCGGCGGGCCGGCTGGCCGGCGCTGCAACAGACTCTGCCGTGCCAGCGGACGACGTATGGCAGGAGGGGGGCTGTACGGGCCGATGTTACAGGGCAGGGTGGGCTGCCTTCAGACGGAGTCTCTGTGCGTGCCGGGGCTGGACGCAGGCGGCTCGGGCGGTTGCACGGCTGCCAAGTGGGGGCTGGAATCACTACGCGGGAAGCCAGGGACTGGCGGCGCCGCACAGCTGGGAAGAAAGGGGCTGACGGGGCGACTAGCGCCCATCCAGGGGAGCTGGCAGGGTCACCCGCTCGCTTAAAACGCGTCTTCGATGATCTCCGGCATCTCATCCAGCAGCTCTGCGAGGTCGTTGTCTTCCTCCTCCTCCTCCTCCGCCTCCCCTGCCTCCGCCTCTCCGTCAGCCTGCCCATCCGCCTCCACCTCCTCCTCGTCCACCGCCACGTAGTCCTCCCCTGCGTGATCTGGCGAAGCTGAACAGTTGCCCCTCTTGCGTGCGGCCTCGTCCTCCTCCTCTGCCTGCGTGACCTGCGAGGGCGGCAGCACATCCGCCGCTGCCGTCCCAACCTCCGGCGCCTCCCAGCGAGAGCGCCGTGCCGTGTGCCTGTCCACCTTTTCATCCTCCTTTTCGCGCGCTGGGCCCATGTCCCTGCCACGGCCCTCTCCAGCCCGGTCCTCACGCGCCCTGTCCTCCCCTCGCTGCTCCCTCTCTCGGTCTGCCGGCTCACGAGGGCGTTCCTCCCTGCCGCGCGGGCGCTCTCGACGCCCGTCTGCCCAGCTGTCGTGTGCCGGCGCCGGCCGCTTGTGTCCCGCCAGCGAAGACAAGTGCTCCCTCGGCTCCCGGCCGCGCGGCGGGCTGTCCCGCCGCGGTGCCGGGGGCCGCGCGCCGCCTGCCTGCCGCTGCCGCGAAGAAGGCGGTGACCTGCGGGCCTCACGTGGCTCTTCAGCTCGACTGCGCGGCACAGGGGGGACTCGGCGCGGGCTCAGTTGGCGCCCGCTTGGCCGGGGGTCGTCCCGGGCAGGGCGCCCCAGGGGCGGCTCGGCGCCGTCCCGGTAGCGGCGGGCCTCGGGAGGTGGCGGGCCCGGCAGTGGGGGAGCTCTGGGGGCCACGGGGGAGCGGCGCCTGGTGGGGGCGGGCGGCCCCGGGGCGGCGCGCCGGTCGGCGTAGTCGCTCGCCAAGCTGCGCCGGTCGGCGTACTCGTCTGCGGCGGGGCGGCGCCTCGGCGGTGGCTCTACTGCTCGAGGCGGCGGCCCGGGCAGCTCTGGAGGCCCAGGGACGCGTCGCTCTGCGTAGCGCGCCGCAGGGTCCGAAGCTGGCCGAGGGGAGCGGGGCCGAGGCGGCTCCGGGAGGGGCGCTGAGCGGCTGGGCTCGTAGCCGCGCTCCGCACGTGGCGGGCCCGGCGGGCCCTGTGGAGGGGCTCTTGCCCCCCTCAGTCCATCGTCCATGCGAGAAGGAGGTGGAGGCCGTCCCCTGCCGTCGTCCACTCTCGAGGAAGGTGGACGAGGACCTCCCCTTATGTCGTCGTCCATTCTGGAAGGCGGTGGAGGCCGCCCCCTGGAATCGCCCATTCTGGAGGATGGCGCGGAAGGGCGTCCCCGGGTATCGTCATCCATGCGGGATGGGGGTGGGCGTCCTCTGCCATCGTCCATTCTGGAAGAGGGTGGCGGCGGGCGCCCCCTGGCATTGTCGTCCATGCGGGAAGGGGGCGGAGGTAGTCGTCCCCTGCCATCATCCCTGTGCGAAGGAGGCGGAGGCCGTCCCCTGCCATCGTCCATGCGGGACGCCTGAGGTGGCCGTTCCCTATCACTGTCACTGTCCATGCGTGCAGGGGCGCGCTCCGATGCATAGCGGTCGGCACCACGTGAGGGACTGTCCTCCAGATACCTGCGCTCACCCGAAGGTGTGTGTCAGAGCCTTTCCTGATCGGCAGAGGTGAAGAAGGTAGGTAAGAAAGAATAAGGGGGAGAGGGGGGAAGGAGGGTGGGGCAGGGGGTGGAACAAGAGCACGAGCCTGCGCACCTTCGTGCTGGCGGCGGCGGCAGGCGGCCATCAGGCGGCGGGCGGGCATGTGGCTGCCGTGGAGGAGGATTCCGCGCTATCTCCAGCTCCAGCTGGCAGCCATTCATGTTGTGGCCCCGCAGCGTGTCCACCGCTGCCTGGAATCAAACACAGGCAGACGAGGGAGACAGGCATCCGGATGTCAGTGCCAAGTGGGCCACCATGTCAGGTGTCATGTTCCCTACATGCATGTGGTACCAGGGGCTGGGACGTCAGACGGGTTAGCGTCTGGTATGCATTCACCTTGGCTTCATCTTCATGAAAGTAGCGGACGAACGCAAAGCGCGCAAGGCCAGGGGTCCGCTTCTGCGCAATGCGGCGGGACAGAGGGCGGAGTCAGGCGCTGACTCAAGCGTGTTCAGGGGGCATCTGAGTATAGCCTAAGGCCCCGGTAAGGTGTAGCCGCACGCAGCGGCGCGGACACGCACCGGCATGTAGAAGTCGCCGATCTTTCCGATGCGCTCGAACAGGCCAAGCATGGCGTCATGGTCTAGACGATCCGGCAGGTTGCTCTGCGGCCAAGCATGCAGAAAGTTAGCAAGTAAGTTAAACTGCGGATGGTCAGCTGACGAGGCTGGGAACCGGGAGGCGAAGGGAACAAGCTTGCGCGCGTCTCACCACTTTCACAGAAAACATCTTCTCCAGGCTGGAGCGCCATAAGTCCGCCATGGCGCTTGCAGCAACTGGGGGCCCTGCCTATGGCAGCATGCCATGGATATTAGGTTAGAGGCAACGGCAGGGGGATTTGGGGGACTGGGATACTGGAAAAATAAAGGTTGGAACAGGGGTATCAATAACAGGCCATACCCTCCTAGTAGCGGGAAACGGGGCATAGAGAGCTGATGGCAGATAGCTGATGCGGTATCTGGAAGACTGTCGCCAGGGACCCCGATCTCCACGCATGCGTTCGTATGTCGGTATGATACAGTACCTGTAGCTAGCTCCGTCAGCTTACAGGCTGACGCGACTCGCGACCTTGTGCTGTCCAGATTCACGAGTACTTGGCCACTACCGGGTGAGACGACCGTCAGTGGCCTGCTGAGCTCTATTCAAGCCAAAAGACTATCAGAAGAACCACGCATATAGTACGCAACATAGACGATAGCTTAGCGGAAGAAAAGACGACCCGTAGCACTGCTAATGAAATCAGGCTTACAGTACTTGTAGTTGTGGCTACCGGGTACGAGTACCAGTACCCGTATTCCCGTATACTGTATCAGCAGGTCCATGGTACTGGTACTCGTACCAGTAGGCGTGTAATTCACACCAGTAGGCGTGCTGTCGGGCCCACTGCACACCGTGGAGATAAAACGATGGAGACGGGAGGCAGAGCAACGGAGAGGAAGGGGGGGGGGGGGGGGGGGGGGGGGGGGGGCGGGGGGCGAGGGGAGTATCAAAGACTGGCGGCGATGGTTCGCGCGCAGGTGAGACCAAGAAAGGGCAATGTCCGAGGCGCAGAGGTGAGGCTGCCGCCGCCAACAGAGGCTGCTCGTACCTGTACCCGGCACGGCGGGTGCTATGCTTGGAACCAGTACTGATGAGGAATCCCACGCCGTGATGCCTGCTGATGCCGCTTGCCGGTGCGGCAGCGGCTGGCGGCAGACTACAGTTCAGGCTGCTTGTGCTGCTGGCGTTTACTGCTGGACGTATGCGCTCCTGGTGCTGCGGGCTGCTGCCTTTGATTTGTGCGTTTTGTGTACGGGTGACACCTGCCCTGTGGCTGGGTTGACAGGACGACTCGTCGGCTTGCTGACGATATGTGACGTCCGGCGAGCCGGGGCGGGCGCGTAGCAGCAGTGCACTGATTGTGGATGCGGCAGCCACATCAAGCCGCGAAGCCGTGAACTGACCGCCGGAGGGAGGATCAGCATCAGCACATCACAAAGCGCGCACGGCACGCCACCGCACGCACGGTTGTTTTTTTTCCCCGCCCCCGGGACAGGACTGGCACCAATCAACGGCCGTTTCGGCAGCAATCCATTTAATACGGAAAGCCCTGGTAGGCGACGGTTGTATCACATCCATCATCATCAACCAGCAAGGGTGCGGGGGGGGGGGGGGGGCGGGACGGGGGCGGGGGCTGCGGCGCGCGCCAGCCTGGCCCGGATGAGCCCGGCCTCTTAATTTAAAAAATAAACCACGTTTCAAAGTTGAGTCTGGTTTTGCCAAAAAGGTCGCGCAGGCTGTTTTACACGGTCAAGAGCCGAAATTGGCAGGATGGTTTAGCGAAAGCGTGGAGGGAAAACGGAGTCAGGGGGGGCGCTGCGTGGAACGCAGCGAAAACTGGAAGATGGCAGGCTCAGCTGTTCTGGCTGCTTTTATGTCTACTCGTGCTGCACCCGAAAAAGGGCGCAACAACAGATGCCTAGTTCCCGTACCACTGAGCAGCACTTGTAGCTAAAAAGCGGTTAGGTCAAGGAGGGAAACCCCATAGACTAGTTTAGATCATATAAGGTGCAGGGTGTTCTTTTTTTTTCGCCCCCGGCCGGGACAGGACTGGCACCAGTAGTGAAACCCTTGCAGCGTCTACGGGTACAATAACGGCAGCGATCTGCCTATACTGAACCTCCGCCCCTGTACCGGTGCTGAACCGTGTGCGCATCACTCATCCATCCCGCCTTATGCGGGATGCGGGCGGCCGCTTTTAGGCGGCTTGCTGTGTTGATTTTCTAATTCTGGGGAACTGCCCTTTTTGTAATTCACACCGACCAGGTACCGGTGCAGGTACCCTGTACGGCCCGGGCACTGGCGTGAATTAAAAAAGGCCAGCAGAAACAAAAGGGTACAGGTACGGGTACAGCCAGGGGCACAACCCCTGGTAACACTATATAGCCGGTAGTGGCAGGAGCGGGCGCGCGACCCAGCGTCGGATGAGCAAGGGTAGGGTGCCCCAAGGCATCAGCAACCGCAGCCGACGCAAGCCGGTACCTCGAGCTCAAGCGCGTGATACCGCGTGAGCCTCCCGTTTTTGAGATACAGCTCTTATTTGTCTCCTTTCAAGTTTTCGACAGTCACCGGCGCTGCCTGAAGTGGCTGGCGGCGGTGCGTCGAGTACCGTGCGTCATTGGTACAGTCCGCGAACGGGAGACAGTCGCTTGCTGACGCAGTTGACCGCTGCCTTGACTGACGCCCGCCGCGCGACACAGCCCGCGAAACAGCGCTGCGCACGGCTGGGGATCTGTAATAGGATGACAGCTTCTTCCCAGACTGACGTCCGTGCGGAGCTGGTTCGTGCGGCGCGCACGGGTGATGAGGCCGCCGTGCGGCGCTACTCGGCGCAGGTAAGCCTTTCCGCGCCCTCGCTCGCTAGAACGTTGCCGAAAAGACGATGACTACGGTACCTTTAACGAAGACAGAGCGGCAGCGGCAGCGACCAGCGGCGCCACAGAACAAGACCGTCCCCAGCCATGCTCGAATACGGCGAGTCTCTTTCCCTCTGAGATCCTCGCTCCTGACTCGCGTTCTCACGTGCCCAGGGCGTCGTGGATCGCAAGGTGCTGGGCGTCGCGCTGCACCTGGCCGTAGCGGCCCGGCACGCGGAGTGCTGTCGGGTGCTGCTCTTCAGCGGCGCGGATGTGGATGAAAAGAATAGCCACGGAAGCACCTCCATGCACGTGGCTGCGGAGGCGGGGGCGCGGGAGGTTATGCAGGTGCTCCTGGAGTTCCAGGCCAGTCTCAACATCCGCAACGCAGACGGGAAGTGCGCGATTGCTGTGTCAAACAACTCGGCCACAAGGCAGCTGATAGCGGCGGAGGTTCAAAGGCACGACGCCACGTCGCTCACCTGTGAGAAATGCCTGATACGAAGGGCGGGTCAAGCTGAAGTCTCCCGGCTTTCCTTCCCGGCCTGACACGTGCCTCGGTATACTCCAGGCGGGCAGAGGCTACTGAGCAGCGGAAGCGCTTCAAGGCGGCGATGTCGCAGCAGTCGCAGAACGCGGGGCAGGAGCAGCTGGGGGCGGAGAAGAAAGGGGAATCACCAGTCAAGCGGGCGCAGCAGGCGCCAGTAAGCTTCCGCTCCCCTTTGGGCCCCAAGAACGGCGACAACCATGCAGCGGCGGTGGTGGCCTCCCCGGCCGCGGCGCCACTGAGGCAACCACCCGGCACGCCCGAGCTGCTCATGTGTCGCGTCTGCCTGAGGGACTTCTGCTCGGAGGTACACGTGGCCGCCATTCCTCTCGGAGCACGAAAGTAGCCCCCTACGCGCGCGCACTGTTCATCATCAGCAACTAACGGTGCGCTTGGATGTGCGCTGTTGGCCCAGTCCAAGACGGACCCGGTGTCGCTGCCGTGCGGCCACACGTTTTGCAGCACCTGTATCGACAGCCTCCGCGGACTGGGAGCGCGGGTCGCAACGCCGCACTCATTCCGATGCCCTCTGGACCGTCAGGTGAGTGCGATACATGCCCCCCCCCCCCCCCCCCCCCCCCTCCCCCAACACAGACACAGACACAGACACACACACACACACACACACGCGCGCACGCGCGCGCACTCTCATTCTCTTTCTACTTTCCCACCTAGCCCTAGGTTTCCCGCCTTGCAGTGAGCAGGCTACAGACAAATAAATTCTCAACTGCCAATAGCGAAACAATCCTTACCATGCACCAGGCTGCAGCCAGACTCTCAATTTTGGACGTCCTGTGATGCGCCTTAGCCACCATATGTATGAACACCTGCAATTTAGGTTACATGCTCTCTATCCCTTTGTGGAATTGAATTGAATCGAGACGAACCACAGGACCTGGCTGCACCAGAGGCGTCTGTCAGCTGCATGGAGGCATCTTCTCACCGTTGCCCAATAACAGCAAGATGTCCTGACCGCTTGGCTCAGGTGTTCTCCCGCAATCTGGACTTCAAGGTGAACACCCTGCTGCGTGAGATCATCCCTCTAATCCGGGCGTCATGTGGCTTTGAAAGCGTGAGGTGCGGCAGCCCCCCTCCAACCTCCAACCTCAGCTCCTCTGCCTGTGACAGGCAACCAGGAGCCCGGGAGGGTGTGCGAAACCTCAACCCCATGCGCCCCTGGCGCAGGGATGACGGCAAGCCGGTCGCCGCCACGGATGTAGCGCCCCTGTCACGGCCTACAATGGAGGCTGGCACCACCACCGCAGACATGCTCGACGCTGCGGTGTCACCCATGACACCTGCCCACCCACCTGGCGGCCACGACATTGCGCTGTCGCCCATCTTCCCGTTCCAGATGCTGCTGAGGCGCAACACCACGGGGCAGAGCCCCACCACCATGCTGACGCCCACTCTGCTGCACAGCCTCAAGGCGCGGCTCACGCCCCCCAGCGCCAAACAGACCACGCCACATCGCTCAATGGTGAGGCCGCTGCCGAATTCCCTGGCGCACCTGCCCTGGCTGCCTCCACACCACAGGTACGTGACACTTACTGCTGCCTTGTGTGCCTGCAGAGCAACCATGTGGCGCAGAAGACGAAGCCCTGCTGTGCCGACACTACTGCGCAGACTGCCCAAGAGGTAGAGAGTGTCCTGAACCAGCTGCTGGCTGTGGTGTGCAAGGACGTGTAGCTGGCCTGCCTTGCTACTGAGTGCGAGTGAGGCAATAGGTTGGTGGCAGGGCATGTAGGCCAACATAAAGACGCAGCCCCTGCGCTGCTACGAAACTAGAGGGCGCAGCGGCTGTGTCGTACGGCACCCTCTCACAGAGGGAGGGCTCCTTGTAATGCCGGAAATTTTGATGCAGTGACGCGGAATGTCAGTATGCACATCCCTTATTGCATCCGTACATTCTCACTCCCCAATTTGGGGTTACGTGAACGAGGCTGCCTTTAGGATGTATGCGCACATGCATGCCACCAACAGTATGTGCACCCTCCCCAGAGCAGCTACCACTGCCTATATGAATCTCGAGCACGGTCACCGCCTTCTTAGCAGCTCTGACTCGTTGGCAGCAAGATAAGATACATTTTAATACTCGCAAAAAAGTCAGCCTTGCCCAGCTACATATGCTTTGTTACTAAACTGCAGTATTGGTAGGGATTAGTCTAAGTCCCACTGAAGGTGCGGCGGAGTAGGAGATCCCTCTTGCTGCCGCTTCACATGAAGTCATCTTCGTAGTCCTCCACCGAGGCGTACTTTGAGGCATTTTCCTTATTGGAGGTCATACCTTCGGGGGCCATCATCGCACGGTACGACTTGAGGTCCTGCTCCTCCAGCTTCATGTCCTTCTCCTTCTTCTCCTGTCGCTTTGACTCTTGTACCACCTAAGCAGATTGTATCAGCATCTCTCAGGGCGCTGTCTTAGCTATTTCATGTGTGATCCATACAGGCACATTGCAGTGCGTGCCAACCAACTGAGGCATGGTTGGCCCAGCTTGCCCTGCCAGTCATAGCTGGTGATAATGATGGCTGCATGAGGCCCACACATGAACGACAGTTGGGGTGGGTAAAGCAGCAAGACACCATCTAAGACACCGATCTATTGTATCGGCATCTCTCAGGGCGCTGTCCGAGCTATCCCATGTGTGATCCATACAGTCACATTGCAGTGCGTGCCAACCGACACCCACCTGCTTCCGCTCCGCTTTGATGGCCGCGTCAAATGCTGCACGCTGCGCCTTGAGGTCTGGATACTCCTCCCGCTTGCTCTTGTTGAGCTTGTTGACGATATCGTTCTTGCGCTTCTCCACATGCGTCTTCCTCACGAGCTTATGGTCATGATACCCCACCTACTAGCAGCGGAAGTGGGTCATTCGTCCTACACCGCGTGCAATGTCAACTGCCCACCGACCGCATTGCCAAGGAGCGGGGGGACACCGACTGGTACCAGGTACTAGCTAAGCCCCGCGTGGTGCCTACCTGCCCCACTTCCATCGAAGGCTTCTTCTTAAGATTTGACCAGGGCGTGTATACCACATTCACGTCGTTCTGCTTGTTGCCTGAGAGTGCAGGTCGCAGTGCATGTTGGTGTGCTTCAGTTTGCCTGATGGCAGAATCCGTTTCACGTTGTCCGCCTGACCCGCCCAGCCTGCAATGCGCCCCCTCATCCCCCGGTGTGTACCTTGGATGGAATTGGCCTTCACCAGCTGAGCACATTCCTCCAGCGTGTCCTCATCTATGTCGTCCATCTTGCCACCTTTCGGCAGCCGCAGGTAAACGTGCGCCGAGGAGAGGTCGTCGACATGGAACCTGTCGCGCAGAGCAGTCAGCCTTGCCCCAAAATCCCATTTGCCAAACTGCGTCAGAGCAAGGCTGCCCTTCTCTCCTACACCCTCCACGAGCACCGTGGCGCCCGCCTACAGCCAGGAGATGCCTCACCAGATGTCGTGCGGCAGACCGTAGGCTATTAGGTCCTCGTTCTCCACCTTGTCTCGTCCCATGTAGATGAGGAGTTCCTTCCGGGTGGGCTGGAAGTAGAGAACCATCCTGCCTCGCAGCCACAGCCGCCACCTCTTTTGTCCCCTGATTGAGCGCTGTGTTAAGAACCTGTCAATGCCAGGCAGTAGGCGCTACTTATGTGCGTTAAGGCGGAGGAGCGTGCTGCGTTGCCTGGTTCCTCTCGATGTGTCAGCCCGCCGTCATCCACGGTGGTGGGTTTGTCATCCGTTACTTATATTAATGGAATAATATCCGTCATCCGCCTTCATCCGTCATCCGCCGTCGACAGCGCCACCGCAATCATCATAATATGCCAGCGGATTATCACAGAACATATACCCCAATTCCATATCCAGGATGGACAGGAAATATATTATTGTGTCCTCTTAACGCGTATATAAGCAAAGCAGAAAGTTCATTTGCTTGTTGCTTTATTTCATGCTCATCGTTGCGTGGTCGGGTTTGCGCGCGCGAGGTGGCACAAAATCTATTTCTACGGTTAAGAGCTGGCTGAACCGGTTTAGATGTTCACCGGGTCAATTATTAGGAAATGCGGGTCACAATTTTGCCCCGTAGGGAACAAATCATCCGCGTTTTATATCATCATGGCCGCTATCGTGTTGTACCCCACGGCGATCATAATTAATAACACATGGACTACAGGTCGCTACAGGTACCTATCCTACCCGGTAGCGACAACTCGTGTCTTGCTTTCATACACCCCTCGATATAAGTCCCAGGCCCCTTTCTTGCCGAATCCGAGCGTACAAATAGTAGGGCAGCTGAATCTATGTTTTATGACCTGATATCCTGGAATATTGCACATTTATGCTCAGCCTTTACAACCTTAGGGTTTAGGGTACGCAACCCCTTTGGCCCCTGAAAAGTGCCCTATACGAGTGGCACTTGCGCCACACTCAGCGATGCCCACGGCCGCCATGCCGGATCCCCCCTTTCACAACATTATTTCCGCCAATATCGACGCATTAAGGTGCACGCCATTGCCGCCCCACTGGGCTCACCATGGCGCGCTATGAGCATGCGGTCATGTACTGCCATAGAAAAGCTTTGGCCTACGTCAAGGAGGCCGCGAGAACCCTCTATCTCCCGCTTGCGCGTGCAACGATCACATCCGAATGTCCATGATTTTGGCCATGAACCATCGTCATCAACACGTAGGGCTTGGTCCAGGTCTTTAATGACCTAATTTCAATGCCCTACGTATATGGTGGATAGTGATCATACCAAGGTTGATGTGGTATGAGTACATGGGCTGTGGCGCCCCATGCCTATTTGGGCACACGAGTGGCGCAATTTGTGGTTTTGAAGCGCCAGCGCCCGAAGCCCTACTTTTGCATGAATGAAAGCGTTGACGGCAACGGCCCCCGCGTGGCAGTATGGGGTGTATCGCGCTATCGCGGCATTTCCCCCTAGCCGTACGACCTTGAGTAACCCGCATGCACCCGCGCACGGCCTCAATGCAGCCGCGCATTGGCATGTGGATCAAATTCGCAAACCCCATACATATGTGGAGGGGTGTAGGTCAAGAGAGAGAGAGAGAGAGAGAGAGAGAGAGAGAGAGAGAGAGACCTTAAGTGGAGTTGTAGGTAGCTGGAGGGCATCACCACCTCCCAGTTGGTTAAGCATCTAGAGCCATGTAACATGCCCTGGTAGCAAGCCCCCCACGCAGACACCCCCTAGCAAGAGGCTTTCAAGTGTGCCGGCGGAGTTGCAGACATGCATGCTTAAGCTATTACTAGATGCAAAAACTAGGAGAAGCATGCAACACTCATAACTCATACAAATACCGCGCCGTCGTCTTCGTTGCCCCCTTCGAGCTGCGACGGTCACTGCAGATCTAGCATGTCAGTTCATCCGCCGGTTCATCAGCATCCCCGTCAGTCCGAGATATGTTGGTAGTGGAAGTCACGTACGGCCCCCATGGAGCCCTATTATTAAGTATTGCGCCGGAATTGAAATTGAAACCAAGCGTTACCTGACATTACCAAAAGAACAAAGTCGCAATATTCATTGAAATTGGTCCAAATACGTTACACAGAAAAGACCCATTTAATGGGGGTCAAAACAGCGTCAAAATGGTCGCAATACCGAGTGAACTTTCAAAACGGTTTAGAAGTACCGGGCCGCCACTTTCGCGAATTTCGACGCGATGATTGCCGCGGTCATGCTGAAGTATACGATGTACTATTTGTGACGCCCCCCTCAACAGCACACCACGAACGGGTGGCGGCCGGAGGGCTACCCCCCCCCCCCCCCCCCCCCCGCCACATCAGCGTACTAGATTGAGCCTCGTTTCCATAGATGCATTCTTACCTTCTCGCCCCGCAGGCTGGACCGCCTGGCACGCTACCTTTGGCGTGCGGCGACGGAAACATGGACGAGGACGA
The DNA here is from genome assembly GCA_006384855.1 of Tetraselmis striata. Taxonomy (NCBI): domain Eukaryota; kingdom Viridiplantae; phylum Chlorophyta; class Chlorodendrophyceae; order Chlorodendrales; family Chlorodendraceae; genus Tetraselmis; species Tetraselmis striata. The sequence goes on along the minus strand of VCJN01003296.1, from coordinate 78,734 downwards.
GGCATACCGCCGAGGCGGGGCCAATGTATTGAAGAGCGTTCTATGGTTATTGGAAGACGAGTGCGCCCATCTCCTTACCCCAAGCGATGTTGAGTCGCTAAAGCAAAAAGGCGTGTGAGACGCAGTGGGGGCTGCAGCGGGGTGCACTGCATGTGCATGCAGTGGAAGAGCAAGCTCCACAGGAGACCATCACTACAGCCACCATGGACATCAATCGACATGAGGAGCAACAGAAGGCCGCGGTCGGCGCCACTCTCGATGCGCCGCGCGGCGGCATGACCCAACCCCCCAAGATCCGAACAGCCATCGCTGCAAAAACATCGCAGGCACCCGACTTCCACATGTTCCCCGCCCCCAGGCCAACTGCCGGCCAGCGCCCACAAAGGCGTGAAGAGCATGCTCCACATGAGACTATCACTACAACCAACATGGACATCAATCGACCCGAGCAACAGGAGGCCGCGGTCGGCGCCACTATCGATGCGCCGCGCAGCGGCAGAGCCCAACCCCCCAAGATCTCAACAACCATTGCCGCGAAAAAAATCACAGGCACCCGACTCCCACTTGCTTCCGCCGTCTCCTACGCGTTTTGAGCCGCCAGTCCCGCCAGCCCCCAATCGATCTTGCCCCTGGTACCGACTTCGCCACACAAGTCGCCCTGCTATTCGGCGATATGGCGACCCGCAACCGTGTGACGGGGGTCGACATGCGCCGCAGCCGTATGTTTCTGAACCCGATTTTTACTCTCGGCCCCAAGCTCGGGGTACACACATCAACTCACGACGTCCGGGCGGTGACCCGACGCGCCCCTATGCCGGCTGCCGCCGCTCCGGCAGGGGTGAGCAAAGCTGGACTCGCCACTAACACGGGATCCGACGCGAAACTCGTCGCAGCAAGTACCATGCACCTACATGGGGCGGGAGAGGATGGCGACTATTCACCAACCGGCGCCGGCTACGGCCGACCAGTCGGCGATGCACCACGGCCAGCTCTCCCGGGAGCTCCCGCCAACACCAACTAGCCAACTACAAGCGGCCCAACCCCCGGCCACGGCAGCCCCTCAAGACACGGAGATGGACGGCGACGACTCGCCACCGGGAGTCGATCAGTCTGCGACAAGCGTCGATCCAGCCCCGCACCCCGAGCCGGCTCTACCGGCCGCAGCCCAAGCCCCTACCGCGACTGGGGAGGCCTCGGAGGCCACCGCCCCCCTCGAGCATACCTCCACAACCAGCACACCAACCCAGGCGTCCCGCCCGCGCCGCCCTCCGCGCCGGACGACCCCCTTGCAGCCGCAGGTGGGCCGTTTGCGGATACTCTCCGCCGGCAAGGCACCCAACCCCAAGCCGGACGCACGCCCGCGACTATCAGCGCATCAACCCAAGAACTACGGACGTTTTTAGCCGATACGCCCGGAATGCATGTTTTCAAATTTACCAGCACTTTCCCCGCAAGTATTACAGACAGTGTATTGCCCGACCGGCGGGCTTGGTAAAGGCACGAGACGAAGTCAGCATGCCATTAAACGCAGTATATTGTGCCAAAAATACTAGAGATGGAGGTCATTTTAGCCCCCACCCCACCAAGCTAGCCGGCTCAATGGTATACAAATATTGAGCACCGTACAGCTATTCCGGTTAGCTGTTTACCTCCCCTCTCCCATCACACCTCAGTAGCAGCAGGCGGGACGCCTCTGGCTGCCTTAGCGTCGTGCCTTCTGAGCTCTGGATGGGATGGGTCTGACTTAAGTAGGGACAACAGGGGGGCGCTGCTGTCGTAGCTATAGCCCACTGGAAGGAGGAGGGGCTAGGAAACATAGGAGGATGGCCGATAGCTTGAGCTGTGAGATGGGGATTCGTGTTCCCCATTGTGGCTCGAGATAGCAGGTCCTAAGAACAACTCAGTATGAGCGAGTGGATGCAGCAGACTAGACGTTGTAATCAATTTCAATTTGCATGTAGTGTCACCTCAGCTTCATCATGAGCAAAGTATCGTGCTGCATATGCGGTCGGATAACTGCGCTTATATATGATATTCGCGCACAATTTCCGTGAACCTAAGCGCGAGTAAGGGTGGTGTAGTATTCCATACTTCAGCCATGTATTGTACCGTTAGACCTAGTATACTATTAGCAACTACGAGTACCTACGGTACCGTATCCTGCCTGATGCTAGTATATACCGCCGATTTTCCTATACATTCGGAATACCGTACGAAGTCCTGTGGCATTAATAGGCCATCTAGCTACTTGGCTAAGTTCACAAAAGCTTCCCCTTAATTTTCTTGTAGCTTCTAGACAGCACACCGTACCTGCATCACATCACACTACGAGTGTACTAAACAGCAATTCCTCGCGGGTATAAATACCGCCTCAGAATAGCCGACGACCGGACTGAGTGAACTCCAGACCCCATCTGTAATTGAACTCGGAACTGACCGGCAATTGTATACTATTCCTTCCGCTGAGAACATGGGAGACTCTCTAATTACGGGATCCGCTGCGGCGGCGGCCCATGGGGTTTTGGAGGTCGTCCACTTCTTGAAGGGGTTGTCCCCCTTTACGAATAGCGATGCCCCGACGGGCGCCGAAGCGGGAGCGGTCGCGGCGCATGTCCATGGCTGTTGCGTGGTGCGGCGTGGTGTGGTGGGTGCGGGGTGGTGCCGGTATTGTGGTGGCGGCGGCGGCGGGTGTGACGTATCCGAGGGGCGACCTGCAAGGTGGTCGTGGGCCGGATTGAGGTGTAGTCTTTTCGCCGCTGCGCACTGTGTGTGTGTGTGTGTGTGTGTGTGTGTGTGTGTGTGTGTGTGTGTGTGTGTGTGTGTGTGTGTGTGTGTGTGTGTGTGTGTGTGTGTGTGTGTGTGTGTGTGTTTGTGCGTGCGTGCGCGCGTGCGCGCGCGTGTGTGTGTGTGTACTATACGTGAGTATTAATTCGCGCGCGAGTGTCGCGGGTCGTTGCGGTAGTTTAAGTTACGAGTTCGGTTGTCTGTCGACGCATATGCTAGCTAGCCGGATCAGAGTTTCCAGTCCAAACCGAGCAGCCCGCAGGCGCTTTTGGTGTCCAACCGAGCCACCCTCTCCGTGGGGAGGTGGGGGCGTGGTTGACTTCGATTTCCCGCAGGAGTCGTGCGGCCTGGGGGTGAGGGGGGCCACGCAGCCCCCCAGCTCTGGGGATCGCGGGGTCTTTAGTACTTTTCGTACTCTGAAATACTCGTTTTTTGTGCGTCCGTACGTCCTAGTACTACCAATCTGTGAGGGAATGTAGAGAGCGTGTTTGCTGAGGTACACAAAAGGATGTGAGAGGCAAATGCGCCTCCCTCCCTCCCCGATACTTGGACCGGTCAGGCAATTACCTCAGTGACATTGCCTTTGGAGTCCAATTAGTCCGAGACATATGCGGGGTTCGGAGGGGGCGGCTTCTCTTAAGAATTCGCCGAAGACGAATTCGCCGACGACAAGCTAAAGGATGGACTCCTCCGGCATGACCGTGCTAGCCTGCAGAAGCGATACGCAAAACAAGCGTGAGAAATTGTTCGTACGCATCTTGCCCAATAGTGCATGGAATATTCCGCAACCATATTATGCAATAGATATTTGTAATAAATAAATGCGCCGCAGTCACACTGCCTCCTCCCCGATCCCCGATCCCCGATCCCCGTTAAAACACTCATCTCATCGATCTTGCGTTTTGATTGCTTCTCTTTCGCAGATGCGCGCTTCGGCGGGGCCGGCTTCTCCTCGCCAACGACAAGCGAAGGCATGGACTGCTCAGTCATGACCGTGCTAGCATGCGCGCGATGCGCTAAAATAGGGTGAGCAATCGCAAGTACACTTCCTGCTTAACGGCGCGCGGAACATGCTGCGGTCAGATTGTGCAATTGCTATTTGTAATAAGGCGCAGTCACCCCACCTCCTCCCCGACCTCCGTACGGCAGCAACCTCATTTAATCACTATCAACGATCATGACAAATCATTTTCGACTGCAGATAGGAATTGGACCGACTCAGTCCTCTCCGTCGATTTCACAAACCGCATTACCTTTGCTAGCGCGGCCGGGGCAGCGGGGCGCCAACGCGCCGTTGGGTGCGCAGTAGGTGGTTCACGTGGCAGTAGAAAGTTGCGTAGTTGTTGTAAGCCCGGAACATGTTGCGTCGAGATTCTGACCTATGCCTTGCTAATCCTCCCCACCCACCACAAGTAATTAAGGATATCTCACCTCAAGATTCTCGCCTTTGGAGTCCTTCTTGACCGAGTCGGGTGTGGGAGAAGAAGAGTGCGACCGGGGTAGTAGTGGCGATGGCCCAAATCCATGCGTGGTGGCCCTAGTAGTCCGCGGGGGCAATACTACACAGCAGTACTATGAACAATTTACGTACTATAAAGCGGAACTATCCCGTTGACTGCCTATGAGATACGACATGAGATATATATAAGAGCAATACGGACGAGGACCTCCCCCCCCGCCGCGAGGCACTACTCACAAAAATATGCTTGCCGATGGACTCAATCTCAATCTCCGATGGACTCAATCTCTTGAGTGCACGTTTCAAGGGAGGTTGTGATGCAAGTGGGATGTCCTAAGGACGTTGCGGAGACGGCAACACATGAAAACATCAAATAATGGCTAGAACGTCACAGATTGCGAGAGGCAACGTACACAAGACTACCGTACCGCGGGTTGTGGAAGAGGCCTGACAGCGGCGGCTTTCCTCCAACTCGTTAGAGGTGGGAATTCAAGCCCTAAGAAGTGGCAAGTGGCGGTGCAACGTCGTCGTCCGCCAGCTTCAAACTCAAAGATTGCGACAGAAATGTCAAGACGCTAAGCTCCAAATTGATGGCACTCCCACTTGTGGGTGACGGCTAGGTCGTGGGGGTGAAGGGATAGATGGTTGCGCTTCCTCCACGAACTACAATGCGGTGTAATAAATGTAGCAAGCCTTCTTCGGGTTTCTTAAAGCAAGAAGGGTGAAAGTTCGAGGGAGGGCATGTGGGGGTGGGGGGGGGGGGGGGGGGGGATCTTACCTGTCGGAAATCTTCGTTGACGTAGTCGTCTTCAATCATATAGTCGTTGTGATACCGTCTCAGGCGGAAACGCGTCGGTACCACACTCGATGACCGCGTCTTGGACGCCATCTCCCTCCCGGCAAACAAGGTTTATATAGGCACGCACTACAACATAGCATGGGGCAAACGAAACGCACACATTCGGGGCAACTCACATCTACAACGGCTGCGGAAGACGATTCTCCACCGCCTCGCGCACAGGGTTGTCGACATGCTCGGAAGCAATCGTGCCACGCGGGGGGCGTCGCGGCACTAAGATTGCTCATGTTGGGTCGTAAATCGGTTGTTTGGCCCGCCTAGCACGGCTCGCCCGCCGATGGGCGGAAGGCGATCGATATAGGGACCGGATAGTGAGAGTATCCCCGCGTGCGTGCCGAACAAGTATCCCCGATTATAAAGTGACCACCCCAGCGCGAGATTGTGGATCACCAAGTCGTAAAAATACGTACCCCGACATGCTGTCCCTATAGTCGCTATTGGTATGTAGTATCGATGTATGGGACTTCGTAGCGCATATCAGTTCGATATGATAGTTTGGGATTCTTAGTTCTAGACTTTAGGGATTTTCTTAGTAGTCAGGTCATCGCGTCAATAACACCTAAGGACTTAACTGCCTTCATTTTGGGCGGGGTCCCCCCTCCCCCCCCCCCCCCCCCCCCTTCACGGCGCCCTGCTGGATTTCACTGGGAATGGGAAATTTTCCCAGTTATATGGGCCTCCCTCACGTGTCCCTCGATGTTTGTTGCACCCGTATCGCACTCCCTAAATGTTCTGCTCCGCGGGGCTCCAAACGGGTAGGGCGGACCTTTCCTGGTCAGTGCCGGGTATTGATTGGAGTGTTTTGGACGGTAGTGATCCAACAGTGTTGGAATTCTATCACTGGCATTTAATTTAATTACCTGTAGTCTTACAGAATGCTGCTTCGGCAATTTGCTTCTTCGCCTACCGAAGCGGGCTTTCCGTAACTAGATCGCCGCCTAAACGGACGTCGTACGGGAGAGACGCTGCAAGGGTGTACTGTTGCCAGTCCTGTCCCGGGGGCGAAAAATAAATCAGTTCGATCGCGTTCGCCAGCGCGACGTCGGTGTCGAAACGACCCATCAGCCAGCAAGCTGACAACAACCCCGCGCCGCCGCGACGGGCGCCGAACTATCAGCCAACCCACCGTCACCCAGTGTCAGTGACCATCCTATCTGGTGGCCGGAAGCGCCACTGGGCGCACCACCGTAGCGTCCGACCACTTGGCCGGGGTTCCAGTCTCTGCGTCGGTAAGCCAGAATGGCGACGCCGCTTAGTCCGGTGACGCTGCGACGACATTCCACCGCGAAAGCAGGCGGACCCTCGTCGCGCACGCTCCTGCTGCTGCTAGCCGTCCTTGGCACGGCCAGCCTGCTGCGTCTCCATCAACAGAGGGCCCTAGAGGAGCTAGACCCACCAGCGGTGGTCAGGCAGTCACGAGAAGGGCGGTCGAGTCGGCACGGGCGCTCGGAGAGGGAGAGAGGGGGGAGGCCGTCGCGGGCGGAGCGCCGTGCGGAGCGGGGTGGCCGGCAGCCGGCTGTGCCGATGCGCCCGGACGCCGTTCCCGCGGCAAAGAAGCCTGAACCACCGCCCGCGCAGGAGGCGCAAGCTCTGGTGGAAGAAAATTTAGGGGACGGGGAGATCGAGGTTGAGACAGTAGCGGTGAGTGAGCGCTGTGCCTCCCCTTTCCATCGCGCGGCATGCGCGAGTTGGCGACGGCATGCCAAACGACGACATAACACGACTGCTCTGCGCGCCCGCTGCAGGAGGTTCAGGAGGCGCAGGAGGAGGATTCAGTGGATGTCGACGCCGGGGGCGGCGATGATGGGGTGGATGGGGCGCCGGGTGGGGATACTAGTAGCAACCGGGGTCGGAGCCGGTCGTCCGCGCGGCGCGGCGTCGGTGGGGCTCACGCCGGCCGGGGCGCCTCGCCGTCCCTGCTGAACACGGTGGCCAAGCTATACAACGGGCGCGCCAAGGGGGGGATACTGAATGCGCTGCGGTCGTACACCACCGGCAGTGACCCCGCCGCGAACCGGGACTCGAAGGAGGGAAAGCGGCGGCGTGAGAATGAAGTGCGGAGCCTGCAGCACGTACGGCCTGCTGACCGCTTCGCTGCCCCTCCACCTTGCGCCCGTTGTCAGCTCCGACTCAATACTGTGCGGTGTCCTGAGGGGTATATACCATAAACAGCAGGCACCCCCTCTGTCCGCGTGCTCCACACAGGTGTTTCTGGCTAACAGTCGGACGGACCGTTTTTTTCCAATTCAACAGGGCACAGGGAAGCTGCTGGAGGGGTTCATCATCGATCTGGCGGCTACGCGGGGCACCGCGCCAGAGGTGCAGGTAGGCACCAGTGCCTGGTCTAAGCAGGGCGCGTCAGGCGTGGCGATGTGCAAGCGACGGTGAGCAGCGCAGCGCTACCTCACCCCTTACCCCCCGCCCCCCACAACCTTTGCCCCAACTGCTGCTACCTCGTCTCTGCTGTGGCATCTCGCGGCTGACACCACATGGGGGGGGAGGGCACGTCACAGAGGCATCTTCGCGGACGACACGCGCACCACTTGCACCTGCGCGGCCTTGTTTGCGCCACCGCTCTGCGAGGAGGGCGCCGTGTTCACCCGGGCGCGCACAATGATGGGCTGGAAGGGCCCGTACCAGGGACCGCTGCTGGCCGCGGTGAACACGCTCCCAAAGGGCACGGAGATCCGGGTACCGGCGCCCTCACACCCCTCACATCTCTCTCCCAACTAGCCATCACCTGACCAGCACCCAGCTCTGTCCCGGCCCTCATCAACATAGCCCGCGCTCTGCGTCATGACCGCAGGTGGCCAAGGACCCGTCCGGCCCACATGTCAACGACTTCCGGCCGCAGCTGCTGAGCAAGGTGCGTGGCGGGCGGCGGCAAGGTGCAGCACATGAGAGTTAACATCGGGGGCAATCATGTGGTAGGAGTACATGTGAAGAGAGGGAGAGGGGGGTTGCAACACCCGCAGCACCACCCAGTGGCTACTGGGCCCAGGCAACATTGCGAGGCACGTGATCTAAATGCCTGAGTGAGCTTGCATGGAGCACACAGGCATGCGCGCATGCAATGGGGGTATGCCCAGCAAGATGCTTGCACGCCATGGCATGGGCGACATGGCATTTCCATGATACCCAGGAATGTTGGGAAAAGCAGGGCCAAGGGCATGGCATTGTGGATGTCGCCGCTGCATGCTGTACGTATAATTCTGTATACGCGTGCTGATGCGGTAGAAAGGAACACTGCAAATAGGAACCTGCCCTCCCTGTTAGAGGTCAAATGTAGACGAACCTATGGCAGAAGAATAGCAAATGATCTCATATTGGTTGCATGCAAGCCCTATTCGATGCTCATAATTAGGGTTCTTATAGGCGCGTTTGCACCCATAGACATCCATCAATAGCATGTGACCCCCTTTCCTCGCATATCCCCAGAAATTGGGTGCCGCTGCACGCTCATTCCGCCGTGCCCGCCCCCTGCCGCCGCGCGCCGCAGGTGGGCCCCAACCTCCAGCAGCTGCTGCCCACCGCGGACCCGCTGCAGGGCCACCTGCTGCGCTCATGCGCGGTGGTCGGCAACGGCGCGATTCTGCACCTGGGCCTGTCGCGCGGAAAACTCATCGACTCGCACGCCGCGGTGTTCCGGGTGAACAACGCTCCCACCGAGTGAGCGCTGCGCTGACATTCACGACTGTACCTATCATGCTAGCGTGACGTCATCTAAGCATGATGCCCCCCTCCCCCCCCCGCCCCAGGTGTGTATAAGAGACCGCTCCTCTATCATGCCAAGCTATGGATGGCGAGCTGCCCTCTGAATCTCGTGATGCTATGCTGTACTGCAGGGGCTATGAGCGGCACGTGGGCAAGCGCACCACCTTCCGCGTGCTCGGCAACGAGGACCGCATCTTCGCGTGGAGGGAGGACCTGCAGGAGGTACGATTATGCCGGCGGTGCCCTCATGCTGGGCTGCCGGCAGGCTGCATCATCCGGCCTGGGAGGGCCGCCTGACCCCCCCCCCCCCCTCCCCTTCTGCAGATGAGTGTCCAGATTGTGCGGAGTGCGGCCGACTTCAGGGCGTTCCTCTTCCTGAAGCGTCGCATGCGCGGCCTGCGCCTGTCGATGATGCACCACGAGTACATGAAGTTCCTGGACGACACGCTCGGGTGCGCCCTTCGCAGCGGCCAAACAGCAACCCCCCCCCCCCCCCCCCCACTCCCCGGGCCTGCCTCTTCATGTTTCCCTGGAGCGCAATGCGCCCTCCCGCTGATGCTCCACCGCTCCGCCCCACAGGTTCATGCCCTCCACCGGGCTCTACGCTGTCCTCATGGCGATGCACCGCTGCGTGCGGGTCAGCCTGTTTGGGTTCCAGGCCACCGGGACCGCGTTCCGTACGCTCACCGGCGGGGTGCACATCCCCCCCCCCCCCCCCCCTCCTCCCCACCCCAATCCCTACCTCCCTTGCCTTCTCTCCTATCCATGCATGATGCCAGCCGCTGCCAATCTAGAGCCCCTGACACCTCAACGCCACCGGGTATGCCCGCCCCAATGAACACGCAGCGCTACCGCTACTTTGACACGCACACGCGCGCGGTCGACCCGACGCGAGACGGGGAGGAGTGGCTGGTCCTGGAGGCTTTCCACCAGGCGGGGCTGCTGCAGTTTGGCGACCCCTGCATCACGGGTGCGCGAATGCCCCCCCCCCCCCCCCCCCCCCCCCCCCTTTCTTCCCAGCCTTTCACTCATCTTGCGCCACCCTCCCAGTCCCAATCCCAATCCCAATGGTAATCCTAATCTCAATCCCAATCCCAATCCCAGTGGCAATCCCAATCCCAATGGCAATCCCAATCTTTATCGCAATATCAATGCCACCCCAATTCCCACTCCAAATCAATGTACCGCTGGGCCCCTGATGTCAGCGACCACCGTCCCCCGCCAACTGTTCGCAGAATGTCACACTGCCACCGCCGCCGCCCCAGTCACTGCAGCCTGCCGGCGCTGCATGCGGAAGAGCTACAGCTGACAGGCCAGCCAGTACCAGGGGCAGGCAGGTGCGGCACTAGGAGGCCGATTCGGCAGTCACATCGCGCCGCAATGCGGCCACAGGCGCATACCTCCGCCTATCATACCGGCCAGCTCCTCCCAGGACAACTCTGGCCGGCGACGCTGGCGGCGCGTCACAGTCCAGATGTCTGCCGCCGGTCGCCGCTCTTGCGGAACGTCTCCGTCAGCTCGTCCTGCACGTCGCGCGGCACGGGCGCGTGCTCCAGGTACTCCATCGTGAACTCGCCGCGGCCCTGCGTCATGCTGCGCAGGTCGGTGGAGTAGCCAAACATGTTGTTCAGCGGCACGTGGCAGCGGATGATCACGTCTTCGCCCTCCGTCTCGGTGTTTTGGATCACGCCCTTGCGCCGGTTGAGGTTGCCCACGATGGAGCCCTGCCAGCGGGCATCGTCGGGGCAAGCATGCGCATGGAGCTACTGTAAGTAAACCGCAAACACTTACCCGTACTGCTGATACTACCTGTATGCGCATACAGCTGCACCCCAGGCTCAGGTAGGGGATCACAGGTGTGTGTGTGTGTGTTTGGGGGGGGGGGGGGGGGGGAACCTGGAACTCGGTGGGAGCCACCACCTCCACCTGCATGACGGGCTCCATGATGCAGGCGCCAGCCTCGTGGTACGCCTGTCGCCAAGTCAGAGCAGGGCAGGCACAGCGCTCAGCGGCGCGAGGGCCAGTCGACACGAGGGAGGTCACCGTGTCCATATGCAAGTAAGCGAAACACCATCTTTGCGGACAGCCGGGAGCTCATCTAGGGGGGGGGGGGGTAAGGAGAGGCACACGGTGCGCAGGCCGGGGGTGCGGCGGGGTAGGGCAGGGGTAGGGCAGGGGCATGCACCTGGCGGAAGCCAAAGAGGCTGGCCAGTTTAAAAGCCATCTCGCTCGAGTCGACGGCGTGCGCCGCGCCATCTGTCAGCACCACGCGCACGCCCTCCACCGGGTGCCCAATCAGCGAGCCGGAGTTGATGGCCTCCTGGAAGCCCTGCGCCGCGGATGGCAAGGGAGATGGGGGGGGGGATGGGGGGGGGGGATCAGGGCGAGGTGCGTTCGGAAGGTGTTTTGAGAAGGGGGGGAGGGGGGCCTTGCTTTTGGGAGGGGAGGGGGGTGACCTTGTCGCAGGCGGGGATGAAGCTCGAGGGGATGGCCATGCCGATGATGCCGTTCTCAAACTCGTACTTGGGGCCGTCCTTGGGCAGCGGCTCGATGTAGCCTTGCACCTTGGCGTATTGCCCGCTGCCGCCGCTCTGCTTCTTGTGCAGGTAGTCGAAGGTGGCCTTGCGGGTGATCGCCTCGCGAAAGTTGACGCGCGGCTTGCCGACCTCGCACTCGATCTGGGGCGCAAGTGGGTGGGGAGGGGGGGGGGGGGGGGTAAAGATGTGGTCAGTATAGACATGAAAGACTGAGCAGGTCCCTTCCGACCTCTCCTCCAGGAAGGCCGCGCCGCACTTTGTACTCGCGCTTCATGCGCTCCACGTACACCTCCAGGTGCAGCTCGCCCATGCCGCTGATGATGGTCTGCCCCGACTCGGCGTCCAGCGACACCTTGAACGTGGGGTCCTCCTTGGTGAACTTGTTCAGCGCCTTGCTGAGCTGCCCGGCGGAGTCCTTGGCCTGCATGGAGGCGGCTGTGTCAGCTATGGAGGGGGATGTATTAAGGTAGAGGGGGTGGGTGTGGGGAAGGGAGGGGGGGGGGGGGGGGGGGGGGGGGTCCTTGTCTGCCTGATGGAGGAGAACGGGGCTGACACGGACTCCATGTAAGGGCGCACCGTGACAGTGACAGCCAGGCTCATGACCGGCTCGGGCACCGACATCGTGGTCATGGCGAAGTTGACCTGCCCGTCAGTGAAGGTGTCGCCCGAAGCGCAGTCCACCCCAAACACGGCCGCAATGTCGCCAGCCTGCGCCCAGTGCGCTCTCTGTCAGCACCCCCCCCCCCCCCCCCCCCCCGTTCCCTCCCAGCGCGCTTACACGTAGGCTCAAAAAGGTGTTGAGGGGCGGGGGGGGGGGGGGGGGGGGGGAGGGGGGCGGAGGTTATCTGGGACGGGGGCTGCGCGGACGCACCTTCGCCTCCTGCACCTCCTGCATCTCCTCGCTATGCATGCGCACAAGCCGCGGAATCTTGACTTTCTTGCCGTTGGAGGTGTTCAGCACCACGTCACTCCTATCGCGGTAAAGAGACAGGAGGTAAGGATGATAGGGGGCGGGGGGAGACGCTCGGCGGTACCGCCTAGACCCCAAACTCTGAGTCTGCAATGCAGAGAAGTTGTGTTTGGGGGGGGGGGGGGGGGGGAAGGGGGGTTAGATCTCCGTCCGGCAACCATGGCTCACTTCTTGAGGGTGCCGCTGTAGATGCGCATGTACGTAAGTTGCCCGTAGCGACCCTCCTCCAGCTTGAACGCCAGCGCAACCAGCGGCCCGGATGGGCTCCCTGCATGGCAGAGGGGGTTGGCACCCTGAGGGCGGGCATTGTCTGGCCAAGGGGCGCAAGGAAACAGTGGCGCTGATGGTGGTTGGAGGAAGGGGGGCAGCAGGGGGGGCTGGGAGGGTGGGGTGGGGTGGGGTGGGGGGGGGGGGGGACCTGTTAGCACGACGGGCTCCTCCCCCCTGTCCAGGTCCAGAGCCTTGTTCTCCACCTCCAGCGGGCTGGGCAGGTAGTCCGATACGCCATCCAGCAGCAGCTGCACACCCGTGTTCTTGATGGCGCTGCCCATGAAGAGCGGGCAGAAGTTGCGCGCGATGGTCTGTGAGTGGGGAGAAGAGGGGGAGGCGAGAGGTAGGTGCCGGGGCAGGAAAGGGAGGGAGTCAGCGCCGCTCAATGGGGCTGCAGCTGCCCCCATCCGCGTCCCCACCCGTGTCCCCCTCCCTCTTCCACGCTGGTGAGGCGTCAAACGGTATGTGCGTGCCTGGCGGCGAATGGCGGCCTTCAGCTCCGCTGCTTCAATGGGCTCTTCCATGAGAAACGCCTCCCCAAGCACCTCATCTGAATCCGCCACGCGCTCCACCAGCTCGGCGCGGCGTGCCTCCATCTGTGTGCCGCGCACCCCGCGCCAGCCCATCAGCCCACGAGGGGCACGCAATCAGCTGCCCGTCTCCACCCGTCCTGCCCAGGCATGTGCCCATTGCACTCGAGGGCGGTTCCGCACCTCCTCAGTCAAGCCCACTGGTACCGGGATCTCTTCCACGGTGGTACCCTTATGCCCGGAGAACTGGTACGCCTTGCGCTCCACCAGGTCCACGATGCCCTTGAGGTCAGACTCCACGCCGATGGGAATCTGCATGCAAGAGGGGAGGCAGAGGGGGCATGTCCGATTGAATTATAAACCTTGGCAGCGTTGCGGGGGGTGGCTTGATGGCAGCGCAGCACGCACCTGCACCGCCGCGCAATTGATCTTGAGCTTGTCACGCGCTTGCTGCATGACCTTCCAGGGGTCGGCGCCCGCGCGGTCCAGCTTGTTGATGAAGATGACGCGCGGCACGTTGTAGCGCCGCATCTGCCGGTCCACCGTGATGCTCTGACTCTGCACGCCGCCCACGGAGCACAGCACCAGCACCGCGCCGTCCAGCACACGCAGCGCGCGCTCCACCTCGATGGTGAAGTCCACGTGGCCCGGGGTGTCAATGATATTGACCTGGTTCAGGCGGACGAGGAAGGCGCGCAGGGGGGGGGGGGGGAGACGGGTCGCTTAGCAGCAGGGATTGTAGCAATCAGCAGTTGGCGCGCTGGCCCCCTTCCATCGAGGCGCACACGCAAACCTTCCCCTTCCCCTGCCCCGTGCGCCGCGCACCTGCTTGTCTTTCCAGGTGGTGTAGGTGGCGGCGGACTGGATGGTGATGCCCTTCTCACGCTCCAGGTCCATGGAATCCATCTTAGCGCCCACGCCATCCCGGCCGCGGACCTGCGCGCGCGGCGCTCGTCAGTCGGTTGTCGTGGAACTCAGTGACCCTCAGTGGAGTGGTTCACAGTCGCCACTCACCAGCCGCGGGGCCGGCATTATATACACAAAGGGCAGTGGGGTGTGGGGAAGGGGGACGAAGGCAGGCAGGCAGGCGACCGAACCTCGTGGATGTCGTTAATACGGCCGGTGTAGAACAAGATGCGCTCCGTAAGGGTCGTCTTGCCGGAGTCGATATGCGCGGAGATGCCTATGTTGCGCACGTTGGCCAGCTCCGCCACCTCCGCGGGCTTTGCCTCCGGCATCGCCGACAGCGCACGCACAGCCGTCATCACGCCGCCGGTGCATCGCGACGGCGCGGGGGCGCTGGCATCTGTCACCGCCGCGCCGGCACGCAGAGCGCCCGCCAGCAAACGGCGGCCGCTCGCCAGCATCGGACCAGGTTGGGGCGCACGGAGGCGGGGTGAGAGTAGGGGGGTCGGGCTGATCTGCAGCACCAACGGTGAGGATTAGCAGGTGAGAGAATTGCGCCGGCAGAATCAGGAGGTGGCGGAATGGTGGCGGCGGCTCGCGGAGGCAGTTAGTTCGAACCGCGGAGATTTCGCGCCACGATGATGATGTCCTGGTGAAACCTCGTATTTTTGTTTCTTGGATCTGTACTTTGTGATACGTCTGAACCCTACATTAACATACATACTCCAGAATGACAGTTATGTACAATCGATTCAGGGACAAAAAAATCATGAATTATTTACGATGTAAGTACGAAAAGCTCGCGCGGTCATCACATACTGAACGTTACCACCCCACAAAATCGCATTCAGCAGGATTTGAACCTACGCGGGTTACCCCAGTGGATTTCAAGTCCACCGCCTTAACCACTCGGCCATGAATGCTCATCAAAAGATCTTGCACGTTTTAAGGTTTTGTACATATATAGTTATAATTGTTCACAGGTATGGAGTGAGTACTGTACTCGACAAAGTCTACCCTTATTGGGCGCGCTGCGCGCCGTGCTGGCATTCCCGTACCATTGATTGATCCCTCTGCTGCGTGGCCAAGTCTGATGCGTGTGCTCGTGCCCACTCTGCGTCTTCTCATGTTACTGCTTCCACCCCGCAGTCGCTGTAGAGTAGGACCTTTCTGATAGCCTTTTATTTTGGTGATTTCCGGTATCGCCCTCTGCTGCTAGCTCATGTAGCGACTAATTAATATTGATCCCTCTGCTCGTTGCCCATTGCCCGCCGACGCTATGAGCCGTTAGGATTAAGGATAATTAAGGATTACTCGTACGCCTATTCACCGACCGGGCCTGTCCATTTCTCCGCGAAGTCTGACCGCACCGGCAAGAACCGGCTCTGAATGATGACAAATGCATGTTGCAACACTGAAAAATTAATTTTACCCGAAGTACAAATTATTACCTCACAAATTATGTCAGTAGCGACTAATCCTTATCTCATCGCGGTTTCCTCGTCGCGAGCGACGACATCCGACCTCGGTCTGCCCACCACCACCACGTGGGCGCCAAAATTTGAGCGACACCCTGGTCTCAAGGACGTGCTATCAGCACTGTAAGACACCACGAAAGACCCTCGGCAGCTACTCGCACATCAGATAATAAACACAGCTCGCTTTTTGCACAACAGCAGGGGCAAGGGCTCTCAAATCAAGTAGTCTATTCTGTTCTTTCACGGACATAATGTCTGGGCATCATGGAACCACAATCCCTGTGTTTCTGTATGCGGCTGCATGTAGATACAGATACAGCAATAGCGTTTATGAGCGGACTTGCGATGCAAAGAGAGGTCCATCATCCAAAACACCAGCAGACATCCAACAGAGGGTAGGGATACACAGGTTCAGGAAATCATATCAAGTATCACCAAGATTCAGGCGGACGAGGTGAACGGCACCGAGGTGGTTATATGAGCACCCAGATGGATGAGACGGTTCGGTTGGCAAGCGGATCAATTGATTACATGTATGGAGTATCCCCCCCCCCTTAAGGCAGCGACCTAGGCGGTCTTCTCAGCAACCTTGATGGTGATGTGGGAGTTCTTCTTCAGAATCTTGTTGGCCCTGAGGGTGCACAAGGCAAACAGGGTGAGGCTGGGAGCAGTGGAAACAGGCGAGGTATAGTTTCCTTGCTAAACAAGTGAGGGGGTGAGAAACACGTACTTGCCCTGCGCACGCGCGCGCACACGCTTCAGGGGGGGCGCCATGTCGCAGTACGCGGTGCTGACATAAAGGCGGGCTTTCCTCATGCCGTAGTTGTTCTTGGCGTTGGATGCAGCCTGGGGACACAATGCAGTGAGCTGTCAGTATTGCCAGTTACAAAAAGACAGGGGATTGGCCAAGGACAAGCTGAAAGAGCGCCCAGGCACTGCTTTCGGGATGAAGAAAGAGTGGGGCGGAAGGGGGGGGGGGGGGGCGGGGAGAGGGAGCGCACCGACACAAGCGTCTTCAGGATGGGCTCGCAGGCCTTGTAGGGCATGTACTCCAGGATCATGAGTGCCTCCTCGTACGACCGGCCGCGGATGGTGTCCAGGACGCGGCGCACCTTGTTGGGCGCGCCACGCGCATGTCGCAGCACAGCCATCGCCTCCTCGGGGCTCTCCACGGGCTCAGCGGCGACCTCAATGTCAACCGGCTCTGCAGCTGTCGCGGCCGCGGTGACTGACGGGCGCACGCTGAGCGCCGCCATCTGCGCGGACAGCTGCGAGAAACATGGGCACACGGATGGCGGGAGAAACGCGGGGGATTCAGCGGCTGAGCAGCGGGGTAAATTTGCCTGCTTGATATAAACAGCCTGAGTGCCCCCCCCCCCCCCCCCCCCCCCCCCCCCCCTCCCCCACACATCCGCAAGCATGGCATCTCTTGGCATGTTCGCTCCAAGCGTGTGCAGGTCCGGATTCCTTCCCCGCTGGTATCGGCACTCCCTATTCCCTGGCGGCGGCTGACTGCAGGCCAGCGAAGGCCTGACCCTGGCAAAAAGCACAGTCCCCCGCCAAGCTCACGGCCCACCCTGCCCATCTGACGGCCTGTGTGCTCAAGCATGAGCAGATCCTACTGCGGGTAAAAATGTCCAGTGCCACGATAAGAGTAGAACGGACATAGACATGTGGTCTCCTGCGTCTGCAAGGCTGATGAAGCGGCGGCGGGGGGGGGGGGGGGGGGGGGCTCTGCCGCGGGGCGCCCAATGCAGCCCTGGCGTGGGGCACCCCAAGGCCGCCACAGCGCAGCTACACACTTGGCAGTGTGGCTTCCGGGATCTGGAAGGGACGGTGCTTACGCGCGGGTAGCGGCGGAAGCGGGCGGAGAGTCGGGGGGGGGGGAGGGGGGGGGGGGGGGGGGGGGCTACCGAGCGGGGAGCGGGGCGGGCTGCGCGCAGGGCGGCTGGGGCGGCTGGCGCGCGAGCGGCGACGCGGGGCTGGGCAGCCGACGCCACGGCGGCCCCCGCGAAGGACATGGACAGAACGGAGGACATTCTACAAGTTCGGTCTGCGGTTGGTGTGGAGTGGCGTGAGGCGGGACGGGGTTGGACGGGGAGGCAACGCCGAGTGCCAATGCAGCTGAGTGCGGGCGGGGACGGCCAGCTCCGCAGCGCCGCCGGCTGTGCGGGGCGGGCGGGCGCGACGCGATGCAGCAATATACAGCAGCAGCAGCGCAAGGGCGGCGCGTAAATGTAAATCCCACGCATCCCATCCAAACATGAACCGTTAGATTGAAATAGCGAGAACATCTAAAGGCTAAAAATGTCTTTACGCAAGGTCGGCGACGACGTGGGCGCGTGCGTAAGAGAGAAAACGTTGGAGGAGCTAAGAGACGTCTACGACGGCGCGACGATGGACTATGAGCACACCTTAAAATAAAGCAATAGAGAAACTCGTCGTGCTAACGTAAGGATCCTTATGTCAGATCCTTATGTGTATTATGGACTCGTATTTAGCGACCATGGACTGCTCATTCCATCATAAATCCATAAATCTTACCGGCGGTAAAATTACCGGCGGTAAAATGTTTTACCGGCGTTAAATATCGGTAATCCTTACCGGTATTGTAAGATTGTCCGCTACCGCGCGCTAAAAAATACAGCGTCATCCTTAATATTCGCGGGTTACACGCACGCATGCTGACAGACCCCAAAAAATGCCGATAGACTGTCGTCGCGATCCCGGCGGGATCATCCCATTTAACATATTTATTAACGATGTATTCAATGGGGTAGAACATCTACGGGGTGATGTACTAGGATGCACCGACACATTAGCGGCAAGGCCACCACTACGTGTGCCAGGTCAGTTATACGCGGACGACGCTGTTGGCATTACAAGCTCGTTCGATGGCCGGTATGCCATCCTCGGCTGCTCGCCCACTTCTCGCAATTGGCGGAGGACCATTTTATGGGGTTGGGGTACTTAAGTGTGGGGTGATGGCATAAGGCCGATATTCCGACGAGACCGCGCGCGTTACGCGAACAAGCTGCCCGATGGCAGCTTAGGGGGGGGAGGGTACCGTTGTAAATGAATATAGATATTTGAGTTCGGTCATTGACTCGGATTTAGGTATGCGGCACATAATAGACGACCGGGCTAAGAAGAGTAAACGCGCCATTGAGGCCCTGCTCGATTCGGTATTAGTCGGTGGACGGGACATAATTATTCCTATTAATGTGCGTGTGTCTATCGTTAAAACCAGGGTTGGGCTGCAGTCCACTTTCCAGTACTGCATGCTGCAGTGCAGTACTGCAGGCTGCAGTCAACATGTTGCAGTACTGCAAGCTGCATGCAGGCTGCTATGCGGGCTGCAGTGCAGGCTGCCGTCAACATGCTGCAGTACTGTGGGCTGCAGACAGGCTGCTATGCGAGCTGCAGTGCAGGCTGCCGTCAACATGCTGCAGTACCGCAATCTGCAGGCAGGCTGCAGTGCAGTCTGCATTGCTGACTGCAATAGCACTAAAACTGCTGATTATAGGGCAAGGCGGGACAATGAAGGGCATATATTTGGGGCACTTTGGGTAACTGCACTGCAACCCCTTTTCGGGAAGTACTGCAGGCTGCAGTGCAGTAGCTTCACTGCAAGCTGCAGGATGTTTCTGCAACCTGTAGTGCAATAGATACTGCAGCCCAACCCTGGTTAAAACCTGTATACTACCCGTTTTAACTTACGGGTGTGAAGTGTGGGGTATGGATAGAACCAGCGGCAATAAATTACAAATCGTGCTCAATCAATGCTTGTGGTGCCTTATTGGGGTGGGTAAACATACACTCCCCTAGGGTAGCCACTGCACCGATGATGCGGGAAATAATTTGATATTGCGCCCATAGAGACTACGGCCGCTGCGGCACTTGCTCGGGCGTTCCTTAAAGCACCCGACTTGAATACATGTACAACCCATTTAGTAGATCATCTAAGTCGGGCGCGCCCCGACACGTGGACGTCGGGACTGTATGTGCGGTAGTGGTTAGATCGACTAGCTAGGGCGAACGCAGGGCTAGCTGAGGGGGCGCACCCTCGACTTGAGTAGTGGAGGTCACTAGCCGCGCGGGATGCCGCTAACCTAGTAAAGGCATCGGTGTGGGCGCGTTACGAAACGTCGGCATCGTTAGCACGCACTACAACATGGGGTACATATGTTTAGGTGTCTTATGCGTCAAACCGTTGCCACATTACAGTATGGGTGTCCCTACGGGTGTTGTGGCCAAGCTTCACATTATGATACAATACCGTACCCGAGTATTTCCCACGGTCCGCCGATTGGCCCAAATTCATGCCATGCCTAAGCGGTTTCTTGAACATTGCCATGCATGTGGCGGAGGTGAGTGTGAGAACCCACGAACATCTCGGTGGAGTGCTAGCGGTGGGGGTATCACCGTCATAATTTGGCCTTGTTATAGTTCCGGAGTTCATGGATTTTATTAGTAGTCAGGTCATTGCGTCAACACCCGAGGGCTTATTAACTGCCTTTTGGGCGGGGTCTTACCCACCCTTAATGGCTCCTTGGATTTTATTGGGAATGGGACATTTTTCAAGCTATGGCGTCGGGCCCTCCCTCACATTGCATTTTTTGTTGAACATGTATCGCACTCCCGAAATGCTTTGCTCCGCGGGTTGGGGCTTGCCCCAACTCGCATTATTACTCAAATGGGCCGACGCCCAAACGGGTAGGGCGGACCTTTATTTCGCGGTAGTAAGTGCCGGGTATTTTCATGGCAGTATTTCAGACGGTGATCCGACAGTGTTGGAAATTTTCTTACAATGCCTTTAAGGATCCTTAATTAGTCTTGCAGAATGCTTCGGTACGGTAATGTGCTTGTTGACTACAACGGAGCGTCGCCTACTGCTCAGGGCTTTCCGTAACTTGTTCGCTGCCTAACCGGCCGTCATAGAGACGCTGCAACGGTGTCACTGGTGCCGCTCCTGTCCCGGCCCAGGGGTGGGAAAAATCACGCGCGAGGGAAATCCAGGAGTTCCCGAGAGCCTCCGAAAATTATGGAAATCAGGTGAACTTCAATTTCCGCCGGAAATCTCTTAATACCATTATTATTTTTTCGCGCTCCGCTCGAGCGCGGGCGGCATGGCTCGGTGATGCGAGCGGAGCGCGGTGTGACGCGAGCGCGCCCACCTGCCATTAACTGATCCCCATTAAAAAAAAAGGTGTGCAAGCCAACAAGCAGCCAGGCGAAGTATTGACCAGGCAATGCGAGGGGATACCCTTGCGGACATATACTGAGCTCAGGCGCGCAGCGCGCAGGAGGGCGGCTAGATGGGCGCATCGCAGACCGTCGTCACGGCGGTGGTGGTGTTCCTCCTGCTGCAGGTTTCGACCCCATGAACCCCAACCCCCGCCTCCTCCCGCACCCCTTGTCTTCGAGCCCCCCCCCCCCCCCCCCCCCCCCCCCCTCGTTCTCCAGCCTCCCCCCCTCCCCCCCTCTCCCTCCCTCCCGCCGTGATGGCCTCTGCCGCAAAGGCACGGATATAAGCGGCGGTTGTCCGGGATTTGCACGCAGCTGGTGATATTCGCCGGGTACCACTTCAACATTATCCAGTTGGAGGAGGAGGCGGAGATCGAGCACGAGTTGCAGCACCAGCTCCGCGAGCTGATGGAGGACAACGACGGGCTGCAGGTGGGATCAGAGGCGCCGCGGCGCCTGCTTAGCCTGTCCATCCTCATGGGTGCCTCCCCTCCTGGCTAGGCTGAGCGTGGGCGTGAGAGGCTGTCCTGCTTGTTTGTTGGGGTTCTGTGGCGGCGGGCTGCCTGGCAGGTTAAGGGGGGGGGGGGGGGGGGGGGCGGGATGAGACGTGCATGACCGGTCGTTGAGCGGCCGCTTGCCCACCGCTCACCCCGAACGGTCCTGTAGGGGACAGCGGAGCAGCTGCGCATCGGCCTGGCGACGGAGCGCGCGCGGCGGACAGGGCTGGAACTGCAGCTGCTCCAGGCTGGGGTGCTGCCGCACGAGATGGAGGTGCAGGCGGGCTCGGAGGAGTACGCGGTACGCCCCCCCCCCCCCCCCCCGCCCTTTCCGCCTCAACCGTTTCCCTTCCTGCCTGGGTGATCTCGCGTCTCATGCGGCTCCCGGGCGTTCTCAATACACAGGAGTTAGAGCGGGAGCTGGCGCAGCGGCGGGCGGAGGTGGAGTCGCGAGTCAGCAGCCAGCACAAGGTGGGCCGCATCCAATCAGCCAGCCGGGTGTCCACTTGGTCAGCGCCCATGGTCTTGGCCGCTGTGGCCTACCCGGCCGCAAATAACCCCCTCCCCCCCCCCCCCCCCCCTCCGGGCTGCTCCCCACCCTGCCCGCAGGTGCTGATGGACTCGTTCATAAACACGCAGCTGGCAGGCGCAGCTGGAGTTGCTGGCAACGGGATGCGCGACGTGGACGTGCTGGCGCAGCAGATTATGGATGATGCGGCAGCGCTGCGGGAATCGCAGCGAATGACAGCGCAGCAGGCACCCCCCCCCCCCCCCACCCCCCTTTTTCTTCCTCACCCCTTTTATCCGATACATATCGGCCGCCATCGTCGCTCTGATGAATTTATTGCCGTGTGGCATGCGCCAGACATGCCATGTCATCTCATCCGGCTGCTGGGTGCGACAATGCTCAGCTAGTGCGGCCAAGCTAAGCCCATTCGTAGTCGCTCCCCACTGTACGCAATCCGTTGTCTGGCCGGTGCTGTAAGGTTTAGACACGCGGGGCTCTATCTGCGCTTCTGCAGTGGTCTGTTGGGCGATGTGCGTCCAGCCAGGACGCTGTCATTACGCCGTCATCTACCAGCCTGCCTCAGTTGGCGTGTTGCTCAGCTGGGGCTGTGCATGTGGGAATGCGACCTCGCGACCGCCCAGCTCCGGCACGCATCGCCCCCAGCGCATGTGACGGAGGCTGGGTGCTCATGCAGAGGGAGGGCGGGAGATGGGCTCCTCAAGAGCGCGGCAGGGCACGTGGGGAAGGCGAAGGGGACGAGAGGAATGATACACGGAGGGCAACGGGGAGCGGGGGGCGGGATGACGGGGCGCAGTGGTGCACTAGTCAATCAGGCGGCTGTGCAGCGACTTGACCTCCTGCATGAGGCCATCCTCGCCCAACAACTCCTCCATCTCGTAAGAGTCATTGTCCAAGATGCCCTGCACCGCCGCAATCTCTCCTGCGGCTCATATACCTGCCGCGCATGGTATAGCCTCTCGCCAAACAGGACCCCCCCCTAACCCCATTCCTCCGCTTAAAAGAGGATAGAAAGTGTCTAGGCTTCTGTTAGTCTATATATCAAGCCGGCAAACTATACCCTCTCCACTCAAGAGGACAAGAGGGAAAGGAATGGGGAACGGCATGCCTCCGCACATGTGCACTCCCACTAGAAGCCCGCCTCCCTGGCTAAGCCGTCTCCCAGATATACTAACCCACTGCCGTGGTGTGACCTCCTCCCCCTTGCCCCACACTCACAGGGGCAGCACCTGCCAGCCAACCCAATGGCAGCGGCGGCTGCGGCGCGCGCCCAAGCGGCGCGCACGTCGCATCAGGTGGCACCCGCGGCGCTTGGAAAGGTGGTTCCGGTGCCGGTGAGCAACCGCATCTTCCCTGCCAGCAATGAAGACCATCCTTGCCCGGTCCTGGTGAGCCAATGCCCCCGCTCTCCTTCCTCCGCATGGCTCCCACGAGGGCCGAATGCGCTCCACAGCCACATGACGCCGTTCATGATTGCCCAGGGGAGTGATAACTCTCTATGGAGGTCCGTGTTGACGCTCTCACGAGGGTGTCCCCTGCGATGGGGCTGAGGCCTGGGAAGGTCGACCGTGCAATGTCCCGTCCCCCACGTAGCCGTGCCCGCGGCTCAGTGGGGCCGCTCGTTGCACGATGTGCCTGGGCGCGATTCTTAGCATGGCGCTTCATGCTGCGCCCTGCCGCATGCGTGCAGGCGGACCCGGCGGCGCCGGCGGTCACGGCAGGCGTGGTGGTGGTCGCCTTCAACCGGCAGGACTACCTCGAGCGCACGCTCAACTCCATCTCCGCTGCCCGCAACCACAAGCACGAGTGGGCGGACCGGTTCCCGCTGTACGTCTCGCAGGACGGCAGCTACCCGGTGCGCCTGCTGCCCTCCCCCCCCCCCCCCCCCTCCCCCACGCCTTGTCCTCCATCTGGTGCCGCTATGAAGTAACCGACTTATGATGGACTGGTGCCTATCCTGCTTTGACGCATTGAACCGCATTGATTTGCTGCCTACGTGCCTGTGTTTGTGACATCATTTCGGAGCACATACCATTCCGCAGGGATATATTATATATCTCCCCCAACTGTGGATCGAGGGGCTGCTTGCTGTGATGTGCTGTCCCATCTGGTTGCGCAGGGCATCAAGGATGTGGTGGTGCGGCACAAGGACTTCGGCTACCTGAACCATCTTGAGACGCAGGCCCCGCAGGTATGGTACCTGGCTCCAGCGAAACAGCATGCCGAGCGTGCATGGATGCAGAAGATACATGGTTGTACTTGCCGCATCTATCTGTGCCTATGTGTGTGTGTGTGTGTGTGTGTGTGTGTGTCTATGCGCATGTGTGTGTGTATGCGTGTGCGTGCATATGTGTGTATGCGTATGTCTATGCATGTGTGTGTGTGCGTGCGTGCCTCGCCTTGCCTGGGCTACCCTCATGTGTGCCCTGCGGTGTGCCGGCCCCTCAGCCACTTACCCACAAGGAGAATCTGGCTTACTACCGCATCTCCAACCACTACAAGTTCATCCTGGGGGTCATGTTTGACTGCCTGCAGTACAAGAAGGCCATCATCCTGGAGGTGCCGCTCGCCATGCTGTGCCTGTGCCGCCCGCAATGTGCGGCTTTGGAGTGGCGCCATTGGCGCACGTCGCTTTGCGGGCTGAGTTCTCCCCCACGTGTGCCTCCCTTTCCTTTCTGCCGGCGTGCAGGACGACATGCAGCTGTCCATGGACTTTTTCGAGTACTTCAGCGCCACCGCGCCGCTGCTGGACAAGGACAAGACCCTCTATACCGTCTCCTCATGGAACGACCACGGGCAGAGCCAGTTTGTCGCCAACTCGTCTCAGCTGTACCGCTCCGACTTCTTCCCAGGCCTCGGCTGGATGCTCACCAAGGACCTGTGGGAGGAGCTCAAGCCCAAGTGGCCGCGCGCCTACTGGGATGACTGGATGCGTCAGACGCAGCACCGCAAGGTCGCAAGCGCAAACACACCTTCACCCCCCCCCCCCCTTCGTCTATTGTTTCCGGCTCACCATGCACGCCAACCCACACGTCGGAGTATGCCGCCAGCCTGCTGTCTCAGCGTCTAGTTGTGTTGCAAGCGTTTGACATGCGGCGTTGTTCATTCCACAGGACCGGCAGTCCATCCGTCCCGAGGTGTGCCGGACCTTCAACTTTGGGGAGCAGGTTCGTGTTGTTTCAGCCCCCCCCCCCCCCCCCCCCCCGCTCTTTTCCCCCTGTCTACCTTCCAGAACAAGCAGTGCACGGTGACTGCTGCTTTCGCAGAGTCTGTTTTCGACGGAACCCCCCCCCCCCCCCCCCCTTTCGCGCACCAACACCCTGCATGTCTGGGCCTGCCTCACCGCTGCACTGTCTGCAGGGCACATCCCGTGGGCAGTTTTACAAGAAGTACCTGGCGACCATCCACCTGAACTCGGAGTACGTCAACTTCCAGCAGATGAAGTTGGACTACCTGCTCCAGCCAGAGTACGAAGCGGCCTGGGACTCGATGATGGCGGGCATGAGGGAGGTGCCCGTGGAGGAGGCGATGCGCACCACCGGCGACGTCAAGGTACGGCCCTCCCGGGCATGCCAGCTAGCCTCTCCCTCCCCCCCCCCCCCCCCCCCCCCATGTTCTCCGGATAGTTGTACCTTGGCCGAGCCAAGCGCGTAACGGATGTCGCTTTGTTCGTACAGGTGGTCTATGACAGCCAGGAGACCTACGAGGCAATCACTGGCAAGCTGGGCATGCTGCGGGAGTGGAAGGACGGCGTCCCACGCGGGGCTTACAAGGTGCCGATAACGCTTATCAATGCATGCGAGCGATGGGGTCTATGCCCGGCGCCCTAGGCAATTATATCTTGCAAGGTACCTGTGGCTTTGGGCGCCCACTGACTGTGACCAACATGCTGCCTTTTCGTTCTTAGGGTGTGGTGCCGGTGCGCTTCAACAAAGCGCGAATCTTCATTGCTCCCGAGGAGGGCTTCCAGGCAGAGGAGCGCATCACCGGAATGGTGCGCCGCGGCCGCTGCGCCTCGCAATATCGTGTCGCGCCAGACCTCGCCGTGTACTCCCGCACAAACTCCTTCGGCCGTGGTGCCCCCAACTTCCCCTGAACTGCGCCCTGCCTGGCTGCAGGTGGACGGTACTGGGGCGCTTGTGAAACGAAAGCCCGGCGCATCGGGGCCCGGCAGACCGAAGCTAGAGTGAAGACCTGAAGTTGCGCCGCCAGTCTGGCGGCATCCATCGGTATGTGGGGCTGCGATGGCGGCGCAGGCTTTGACACATTCATTCCAAGCAGGCGGATGGCTGCATGATGGAGACAGCGTTTGCAGCCACGCGCAATTGATATATCCGCCGACAATAGCCGCATGTTCGACATTAGTCGTCTGGGAGGTTGCCACTGCGTGTGTGCTGTGTTTGGAAACGCGCATGAATGAGACGCACTTAGGCGCCCGCGACTTTTGGCATGTGATCAAGTGCACATTGCTTAGATAACACAGAGTGGACCTTTGGCACAACATGACAAACCGCCATGACACGCATTATTACACGCACAGTTATAGCCCGCATACCGCTTATGTATACGCATGTCCTTCTGCCATCTAGCTGGCATGACTATCCGAGGAAATGCTGGCTTATCCAGGTCTCCCCGGCCTGCTGCCAAGGCTTGGAGTTAGATCGGCCTGATGCATCATCAGCGCTGCTATCGTGCGCATTCGGCTCGCCCGACGCCAGAACCAGCTTGCCACCGCCGCTCGCCGTCGGCACCCACGACGCTGCGAGCCCGTCCCCGAAGCGCCCGTTTGGCCCTGACCGCCCAGCGGCCACAGCGACGGCGGCGGCGGTGCTCACCCGACCCGGAGGAAGATTCGCATCAAACACAAAGACTGCGCCAACGAGCTCCTTGGGCGCGAGCCGAGCGGCACCTATCTCATGCCCGAGGGTGTCTCCCAGGCGCAGGGTGCAGAGTGCAAGGAAGCCGACCGCGGTGCTGGTAGCGATGGCCAGCAACAGCATGTGGGCCGCGCCACCACCGCCCGGGTGTGCCAGCTGTTTGGGTTTTCTCACAGGCGGTGTTCCGTGTTCCAGATGTCTCGCGCCGAGCCTCCCACATGCGTTACAGCACAGGCAGAAGAGCAGCGCCAGCGCGGACAGCCACGCCGCGAGGCCGTCGCCGAGGAGGAGGATGGCGCCAAGCCCGGCTTCATACTGCTGCTCGTCGGAGGGGCTGCCTCGCGCAAACGGCTGGCTGACGAGGAACAGGTGGCTGGAGGGATGACCAGCTGCTTGAGGACCACGACTCCGGCTGTGGTTTTTGGCGGGATCACCGAGCAGCCGAAGCGGATGTATCGCCAGCATACGATAGCCCAGCCCGCCAGCCGTCACGGTCCCGTGCATGACTGCGTGGGGGTCCAGTTGAAGTCGGCCAGCCCTTTCGTTGGCTAGCGGTGGCTCATCATGAGAATCTGGTTGGGGCGCAGGCAGTCCGCGAGCTGCATTGGACGCCGTCGCCGTCGTCGTGGTCGCCGTGATTGGACGTGCCGATAGGGCAAAGATGTGCACCGCTCCTGCTTGCCGGCACAGTGGCAGGTTGCCAACCTGGCCTCCCTTGCCCTTCGGTCCGTCTTGAAAGGGTGCACCCACTGAGAGAAGCCACCCACGGCGGTCGGCCGCTGAGCCCCCAGCCGACACAAAGGCGATTGAGTGGCCGAACGAAGAGCGCGCGTGGGGTCCACGCACTGTCGCCATGGAGACTCGTGAGCATGAGAATGGAGGGGGGGATAGTGATGAGGCATGGCAGCCCCGCCCGTGGCAGGGAGATCGACTGTGACCGCGGTGGTCTGCCGAGTCATTGGCCTGGTCAGAGCCGCTGATGGCCTTCTTATTCACTGGCAGCACCACAATGGAGCCGTTGGCGATGCAGAAAACGTCGATGCGGCCCTGCGAGACTCGCGAGCCCGGGGACCCGACCGCGAGGAGCGCACCTGCAGTGGTGCGAGCAGCGCACAACTTACCATTGTGCATATGTGGGCGTGGAGCGAAAGGGGCGATACAGTCCGTGTCGTTGAACAACCAGTCATTGCCGACAGGCAATCAAGGTGAGAATCATCTCGCACCATTGCCCGCTCCTGTGGCGCCATGGGGAAGCACGTCCATGGCAGCTCCAAACCAAGCATAATCCGAGGGGCCTGCGTGGAATCATCCGGAAGGCGTGGCGTATCATCAAGCGGCCGAGAGCGCTGTGATGGTATGAGCCCGCACTCATGCGCTCGTGATGGTTTCGGAGTCGATGGTTTCGGAGCGCAGGTCGTTCCAGCCTTCATGACCCAATATGGAATGCTCGTCTTAGCGAGCATCTCTATACGCGCACGACTCTCCAAAGGGGTCGAAGTAACGTGATGGCAATGAGTGGTATTAATGGCGGAGACTAGTCACTACTGCGGCTAACTACTTCCTGACAATAATCACTGTCGGTCAAGTCCATGAAATGAGTGGGCTTCAGTCCGCAGACCTAACATGCAACACGTTAATATTTGCGGAAATACTCTCACTCCGAGAGATACTGAACTGAGATCCCGAGCAGTCTAGCGCTTGCCTGTGACAATGATGTCGACATCCAGCAGCGTCAGCGTATGGATGCGCCCTGCTGCGATGTCAAGCATGCTTTGGTTGGCATGTAGCACACCCACCGCGCCCCGCTGCCGCCCGAGCCCGGGTGTCTCTCCGCGCCTGCCGCAAACAACACATGGGTGGAGCGCGTCACAACCTGCCTTGATGGACAATGCCGCAAACATATTATCAATCGACGTTGGGCAATAATGTGGGTAGCTTTAGGTTTGTATTTGGCACGCTTTGCAAGCTCGTCGCTTAACCAACTTGACCAGACTCTCCCGATTTAATGTCATCTCGCCGGACTGCGTTAGGTCCCATTGGGCAGGTGACCTTGGGTGTACAGGTATTGAGGTATGCTTGAAGGCCCGAAACGATCAGCCGCAGGTACGATGATAATGTGGCACTCACAATCCCGCTGCTGTTGCAGGCTTCGTGATAACTTTTAGATGGCAGGGACGATACTACCTTCTCCGGATTTTCCTTCGATTTAAATACACCCTCACAAGGTTATAAACGTACGGACTAACGTGGACTTCCTGGACTGGCCTCGTGATGGATTCGAAATTCCACAACAGCACATTTGATATGGTTGAGAACAGCAATATAAGACATGCAGGAGCTACTCCCTGACACTTGCTTTGCATACCTGTGTGGTACATGGTATAGGATTATTCGGATTTTGACTACGCTAGATGTCCAACACAGATTGTGTGAGATGACTCGCATCGGAAGTGGTGCGGTTTGGTGTGCATGTTACAGTCAGTGACTGACCAGCAAGTCGGAGCCACGCAGTCAGAATGCGGCGCGCCAAGGATCAGGCTGTCCCCCCTCCCAGGGATCAGATTGCCAGCTGCCATCGTCCCCCCAACTCCAATCAGTCCAGCGCCGGGGACTCCGAGCACGGATAGAGACGGTTCTGCCACGACACCGGAGGGTACGCTGCTGTTACCACGGAAGATGTAGACAGCCCCTGAGTAGCTGTCCTGGTCGAATCCTGCGGGAGGCATCCAAGCAGGGAGCGGTGCTCTCGTGTGATTGGGCCGCCATGGGGCCTCTGACGCGCAGCAATGCAGATCGGTGTTCTTCAAGCACTTGCTGGCAGTCAAGCAGAAGCAGCGGGCGTCCTGCTGCGTACCGTGAGTGCGGACATGACCCGATGCAGGAGCGCCAACCTGTTTTGATAATACATGGGCTCATAGTCACTTGGTTAATTATTACGCAGACACGAGCTAATATCATTTGTGGAACAGTATATCTTATTACTGGTGCTCCGCTGAATTAATCCGCAGCATCAGCCTGCGTCCCGCCTGAACGTACTGTCCAATATCATGGCGGTTCCAGAGCCATATTACGTAGTTGTAGCGGACAGAAGGGCTGGGGTATCCACCGCTAAATCAGGGAGGCCATCCATGTTGAAATCTCCGCAGGCCAGGCTAGCTCCAAAACGGCTGCCACCCTGTTGCAGGCAGCAGGGCTCCAGGCATGTAAGGCAAAGAAAGCCCCAAAGGAAGCAGGGGCATGCGCACACAGTTCATGCCTCATCCTACATATGATGGGAACACTTGGCCAAGTGTTGTGCGACTGCTGAGGCGACAGCGGCATGGCGATGGGGAACTTGCCTCTGTCCCTGAGAAGACTGCCACAGGCTGGCTGCTCCAGATGGTTGGCTACGTAAGTGTGCACACATAGGGTGCTGGGGATTAATTGATACACATTCATCAGAATCGCTGATGATAGGGACTACAGCATCGCGTCGCATCTCTGATGGCACATGCAGGCAGACTGAGTTGTGGCACACGCAGCCCTGGCAGCATGTACCCGGCTCTTGTTGGAGTGGTACATGTACACAAGGCCAGTCTGGGGTCCCTGACCGCTGCCCGCCACAGTGGCACCAGGAGCTGACACCTGGCAGCAGGAACATAGCGGCATTCTCCGTCACTCCATGCGCAATGTCGCAGCATGTATCCCCACCGTGTACCCACCCGCAAGTATACCCACCACGCCTGTCGCAGCACACCGGCCATCCATACCAGGAGATCCGGTAGCCCGTCTCCGCTGAAGTCGCAGTTGGCCAGCACCGCACCCCCAAAATGGCCAAACGGTTGACCATCATGCTGCAAGCGGACCTCAGCTTGTGACTGCAGGCGGTCAGTGCGTCCGGCCTACATGTTCACCCGGCACATGCGAGCGTCAGAATAGGCTGGGTGTGAAGCGGTGTCCAGAGGCAGCATAGGTAGCATGAGAGTGAGTCAGCGCCCGTCACTCCAAGTGAGGATGCCCACCTCCCCATCTGGCCTCAAGTCTGCCCCTGTGCCCTCTGCCATGCCTGGCACTGGCATGAGACCTACAACTGAGGAACTTGCTTCCCCAGAGGCCACACCAGCCGCGTGCTCTGCCCATCCCTCCCTCATTTTCAGCCTGCAGCGGCCCAGAGGCAGGGCGGCCGGGGTGAGACAGCGATCAAAGCATTTTGCCGGCGCTAGTTGTGTCTTATTCTTCACCTGAATGACAGCAGAAGCGGCTCACCGTACAGACCCCTCACCCGCCTCGCCTACCACCAGATCGCTTATCGCCGCCCTGTCCAGTCCACCCATCAGCACCTGCGGGGAAAAGCACGCATGCCATCAGCAATCACATCCCATGAGGCGGGAAGGCATGTCAGCCGCAGTCCTGTCTGCAGTGGCCCGACCTCAAGCTGCGCCCTCATAGACGCGGGTGTGTCACTAGAGGACTGTGCCTGCTCAGCAGAGCTGCTCGCCTCCGGCATGTTGTCCTTGCCATCCACCCAGCCTGCAGTGGTTGATCGGGTCAGCGCTGCAATTCCCTTCCCCCCCCCCTCCCCCTCCCTCCCACCCCCCCGCTTCAGGTGCCCTTTCCCCCTCGCCATCAAAACGCCGTGCCGTGCCAACGTTCAGCCTCATGCGCACCTGCCACCTGCGTCCATTTCCTGAGCGTCCACAACGCATTGTCGTCCACCCCACCAAGGTAGTGCCCCTGCCAGTATGCAAAGGAGTTAACCTCAGCGGCTGCAGCATGCATGGGATACTTATCACCCCGAGTTTGCCCTGTTGGATCAGGAACAGTGCTGCACGAGCTGTGCGGGAGTGCATTACCTGCATCATGTCTGGCAAGTAGGGTGCGGCGCGGCTGAATCGAGGCTCCAGGCGGTGTGCCACCAAGGGAATGAGGTTGCTGGCTGCCAGGAACATGGAGGCGCACTCAATCAGGTCCACCGCCTGCAAGGTGAGCACAGACAAGACAGTCGGCACCAAACCTGGATTACACGCCATTGGTTCGATAACAAGCGTTTGGGCTGGTTCAGGGCTTGTCCTACCTGTATTGTGTAGTTCATGCCGGAAAGGATGTTGACGAGGTCCCCCACAGGCAGGACCCACTCCAGCGACATCCAGTCCAGCGGGCTCTGCATCGCGAGCACAAACTCCCCGCCAGTGTCCCCTGTCGTGTGGCTCTGCTGGCATAGCGAGCCGTCGCATCGGAAGTTCACCCCACCCTGCTCCTGCCAGATGAGACAGATGGCGCCCAAAGGGAGGAAATTGAGGTGGATGGGGGAGGGAGGGGGGGGGGGGGGGGGGTTCGGTATGCAAAGGCCAATTCACTGAGAACATTGGAAAAACGAAACACCGAGTTGCGTTCTCATGGGGTAGAGTGGGTGTTATAGCGAGAGCAACTTGGGCAGCCAACCTTGAGGTATCCTCGACCTGGAGGCACTCTCCAGGCAGGCCAATCCTCCCCGAGGCCATGCCAGTTTATATCTGCAATCATATGTGACGCGACCCCGAACAGGAATGCGGCCAACTGCTGGCCCGATTGGCTCCACTGCCTTGGGTCGCGACCATACCGGCTGTGCAAGTGCTTCACGGCCGCCACCTGCCGCAGGCGGCCATCAGCCATCACGCACCGGTATTTGCTGGGCGTCGGGCAGCATATGCCACAGGAAAGCCCCATCCCGCAATCACCTCTCCACCCTTTCTCCCATCATCCCCCTGTCAGCGTGATATATATCCCGACAGCTACTTCGTCTATCCGCTGTAAACCACGCTAATTGTCATTTAATACCACGGCTGGGGACGCCACCTGGAATGGCGTCCAGTGCATTGCCTCCGCCGCGTCGTGCGCGAAGCACACGTAGCCAAAGTCAGGCGCCGGCGCGCCAGCGAGCAGCGAACCCAAGTTTTCGGAGAGAAGTGTGAGAAGCCACTCGGGAGGGCGGTCTCCCCAGCGGAGAGGCAGCGCGAGAAGCTGCCGCGCGCGGTGCGCGATCTCGTTGTGCTGCACCATCCCACAGCCCGAAGCGCCGTCGCGCCCACCCAGCAGCAGCAGCGCTAGCAGCATGAGCAGTTTGAGGGACGGAGGCCAAGCGAGGGGCGACATTCCGGAAGCAGTCGCCGCTGCAATTCCAAAATTTGGGTGTATTGGGGTCTCTTTTCGGGGCCGGGCGGGTGGGGCGGGGAGGGGGCGGGGGGGCGGGGCGCGATGTCGAAGGGCGCAATTGGGACATCCGGTAATCAGATCGGCGTATGCATATGTTAAGACCCAAACGGGAACATGACTTGTTTGCGAACAAAACATAAGGATTACAATTTGACTTGTTTGCAAAGAAGTCATCTTGACCGTGACTTCTTTGCAAAAAAAGTCAGGTTCCAACCTGGGTCTACCGTATAATGACCCATAACTACGGCGGCGCTGGATTTCCTTCTGGATTTCCTTCCGGATTTCTGTATGGATTTCTTGAATGTTGCATCTAGCAAATGTAATCACCAGGGCGGTGGCTGCTGCGCGCTCGTCGCGCATCATCAGGCATCTGGGTGATCTATTATAATTACATATGAGCTAGCAGCAGGAGGCAATATCAGGAAATCACTAAAAAGGACAATCAGAAAGGTCCTCAGCAACTAATGCGAGGTGATCTGGCTATTCCTGCCCCCGCATGTAAGGATTAATCCTTACCTGTGTCGTCGTAGCAGATCGTAGTTGTCGCCCATAGCTTTTACCGTACCCGTACATTCGGTACCGTATATTCGCCCCACGAAGTAACGCTTTTGCGAGTATTATAGTATTACGCTGACGCAACTACTGTAATATACTGCAACTACTGGTAC
Organism: Tetraselmis striata; assembly: GCA_006384855.1. NCBI lineage: Eukaryota > Viridiplantae > Chlorophyta > Chlorodendrophyceae > Chlorodendrales > Chlorodendraceae > Tetraselmis > Tetraselmis striata. The sequence continues at coordinate 45,241 of VCJN01003296.1, read as the reverse complement.
CTGTACAAAATATCATGTCACGAAATGTGCCGCCACGTAGGAAAAGGGGGTACACTTAGGAAAGGGGGGCGGGCTGGCGGCAAACGCGCTCGCGTCTCTGGGACGCTTGAGTATCCAAGATAAGGATTAGTCTATCGTTCTTTACGATTTAAAATACTACTAAGGATTATGTTTTCTCGGACTTCGGAGTTCGGACCACGTCACCACGGTCTACTATCCATTTTAACGCGCCAGGGAGCCAAGGGTCAGTCAGCATTCCTGCAGCTGTTCACCCCCCAGCACTCGAATTGTGACGAGCTCGCAGGAGCTGCAACTGACGCCTTCACCAGACGTGGAATTCAAGTTCAGATTCGGGTTCGGGCGCGCGTTCCTGTTCTGCTGCACGCGTCTGCTGTATACCCAAGCCGGGGCGCCGCGAGGCAGGACACTGGCGCTCCCGGGCGGCTGGGCCTTGGCGGAATTGGCCGCGGCTGTTTAAGAACGAAGGGTCTTCGCGTGTCCTGCCGAGGCGACGACATGGGTAACTCGTGCAGTGGGGGATTGTATACGCCAGGCCGTACAGCGGTTGTCCGGCCCGGCCCGGCAGTGGACGACGCGGTGAAGCTGAAAGGCTCGGAGGTCGGCGACGCCAAGGCGGCCGGGGCGGCGCCCTCCTCGGAGGTACGGGATATCTACGGCATGCGCGTTCTATCTGTGTAGTATTTGTTGTGGTGTGAATTACAAAAAAGGCAGTAATTAACAAATTATTTACATGAGTAATTAACAAATCCACTGCTTATAAACAATAATAACCCAGTCGTTCCATAAATATAAATTATGAGGTCAACACTGCAAGCTGCCTCTAATAAAGTGTGATGTCAACACATACAAGCGGCCCGATCGCACCGCATTATTCCGGTGTCGTACTAATACGCTGCTTACTAACTCGCAGCACCGGTACATATTCCGGAGTACTACCTGCATTAGCTAGTACCCATAGTACCCTGTGTAACCGCTGTTCCACGTACATGGCCACGCGTTGTGGCTGCGTCGGTGACATTTCCTGAGCCGCGTACGGTACCATCTAAGGATTATCGCTTTACCGTTCCTACCTCCCCGACACCCGACGAAAGTCTCCGCGACCCCGATGGTCCAGTAGCGCTGACCTGCATTCGACGTTCCTTCGCAGCTATCAAAGCAGAGTTCGCAGTTGTCGGCGGCATCGAGGCAGCCGTCAAAGGCGACGCTGGTGCAATGCAACAACGGGCAAGTGGTGGTCAGTCGCTTCTCTGTGGACGGCCGCCGCTCCATGGACGGCCTGCCCTCTATGGATGGCCGGCCCTCGAGGATGTCCATGGACGCAGCGTCCCGCGCTTGCAGCAGAGCCAGCAGCAGATCAAATATGCGCCAGAGCTGTGACGGGCCTCGGCCGTCTGTAGACATACACGGCCCACGGGCCGCCTCGGCAAGGGGAAGCTATGGGCTGGCCCGGCGCCTGAATCTGCTGCACTTCAACGACGTGTACAACATAGAAGCGCGCGATCAACAAGAGCCCTGCGGTGGTGCCGCACGTTTCGTCACAAAGGTATGCCACCAAATTGTCGACGTGCAGCGTTCTGCGCCGTAGTGTCTTTTGAGAGTTTAGACTGGAGAGTATCATCCCTGCCCACTCAATAACCCAGCTGCCTCCTGCCTCACAGTGCCGGGAGCTCGAAGAAGAGCATGGGGCAATGGTGCTCTTCAGCGGGGACTGCCTCAACCCGTCGCTACTGTCCACCATCACAAGCGGATGGCAAATGGTGCGTCATTCTGGCAGGCATCTGGGCTTGGTCAGTCACGGCGATCTTGCATACTCTTTGACTGGTCTTGATGACCGCCCACAGTGGCGCTATCCTGCCAGAGACTGATGCAGGCATCCCTTCCGCGTGCTGTCGTCTGTGTCCAACGACAGGCACCTATTCTTAATTCCCTCAACATCCACACCGCTTGCCTGGGCAACCATGACTTTGACTACGGAGTAGAAAACCTTGAGAAGTTTGTACGGGGCACAAATTTCTCGTGGCTGATGGCCAACGTGCTGGACGCCACTACTAACGAGCCGCTTGCGGGCGCGCATCGAACCCGCATCTGCATGTGGAACGGAATTAAGGTATGTCTGGTTTGGAAGGAGGGCCCGGGGGCGGGGGGGGGGGGGGGGGGGGGGGGGGGGGGCAGGTGCATATCACATTGAGCATCTTGTGCCCCATGATGTGAAGAGCAACCTGGCTGGATTGGCAGCCTGATTGGCTCAGCATGTGTGGCGCACCGCAGGTGGGGCTGCTGGGTCTGGTCGAAAAGGGGTGGCTGGAGACACTCGCAACTATTGGTATGGACGAAGTCGTGTATCTTGACTTTGTGACAGAGGGACGCAAACTGGCCAAACAGCTCACGGAAGCAGGTGTGTGCTTGCATTTTGGAAGCTGTTAGTCCACTTGCCTTTACACCGAGTCGCCAACTAACAATTATAATGACAAGGCCAAGCCTGAAGCTGAAGCCACCGTGCGCAGGGGCGGACATTGTGATTGCACTTACACATATGCGGGAGCCAAATGACGAGCGGCTAGCGAGTGAAGTTCCTGAAATACACCTCATCCTGGGCGGGCATGACCACCACTACAAGGTATGCAGCATGAACCACACCTCTAGCAGCATGAACTGTAGCACAGCTGTTTCGCCAGGCGACGGCGCCTAAAGTCTTGGCGCCTTGCAGGCAGAGGCGGTGGGCCCATACGGCACGTATGTGGTGAAATCCGGCACAGACTTTCGCGAGCTCTCGCTGCTACAGATAGACATTCCGGCAGCGGGCATTTCCCGGTCCCGGAGGCCAGATGTTCACCCACAGAGAATCGCCATTACTTCTGATGTGGCAGAGGACGAAGAGACGGCAAAAATTGTGGCTGAGTACGTGTCAAAGGTGGTCACTTCTGTCCTTGCATAGTTCTGTTGCGTTGCCAGACGCAAAGAGACTAGCCACCTTTGTCTTGCCAGGACGCCCCTCCTGGAACACTCGTGATGTTTGGCACTTCTGTGTGCAGTTGGGTAGCGCGATGGAAGATATCATTGGGGAAAGTGCAGTCGACCTGGATGGGCGCTTCCAGACAGTCCGCACCGCCGAGTCAAATCTAGGCAACTTTGTCTGCGACTGCTGGCGCATTGCCAGCGGCGCCGACCTTGTCATCCTGAACAGGTATGAAAATTAACCCACAAATAAAACTATAACATCCAAATTATAGTGGATGTGCTCCTCTGCTGTGAGCAATACTGCCGGTATTCCTCGTACAGCATATCCAGGCACTGATTTTCTATGTTCCGTTTGATAGTGGCACGCTGCGCAGCGACACTCTGCACCCGAAGGGGCCGCTCCGTTTGCGCGACCTTGTATCCATCCTGCCTATGCTTGACGAGACAGTAATACTGGATGCACCTGGAAAGGCTATTTTGGCAGCCCTGGAGAATGCGGTTAGCAAGTACCCGGCGCTGGAGGGCCGCTTCCCACAGGTGAGGTCGTACCAGGTCTGATGAGTGAATGCGCCAGCTTAGCTCTGTATGCACAACAATGCGAATTTCTGACAGCTGCTTTTCTCTTCAGGTTTCGGGGATCTGCTTTGACTTTGACCCGGAGCAGCCACCCGGCTCTCGTATTGTGAAGGGTAGTGTTTTTATTCGTGGGAAGAAGCTCAGCCGCAAGCACCACTACCGCCTTGCCACAAAGTCATACATGGCGCAGGGGAAGGATGGCTTTGATTGCTTGGCGGACTTGAAGGTGAGCGCACCCCCTCCCCCCCTCCCTCTCATGGCACCACAAGCGCGGCTTTGCTGCACGTAAGAGGCTGACCAGTGGACACCTGCTATGATACCACTTTGCTCGCACAGATGTTGGTACGGGCGGATGAGGGCACTCTGCTACCGACAACAATCAAGGAGCACTTCCGCGCCCTTTCCACTCTGAAAGGTGCCAGTCTCATCCCGGTGGTCAAGGCAGGCAACGTGCCGCCGGGGCTGACAAAGCCTCAGAAAGCGCTGCTTGAGGTTTACATGCAAGAGTCGCTGTCGGGGAGTGACCTGGAAAGCACTGATGTGCTTGTCCTGGACAATGAGGAGAAAGCGCATGAAGAACCTGCAATGAGACGCAGCAAGAGCAGCGCCAACTTCATGGGCAGCGTGATATCTTTCGACTGGGAACGCAACCTCTTCACTATCCAGCCATCTGTCACAAAGCGAATCAACAACATCCGGGATGTGGATGATGACCTGGCCCCTGGGGCAATGTCAGCGCTCACGAGTCCGTGATGCAAACATGCAAGATATTGCCTGTGGTTATTGCTCATGGCATTCCTCTGGCCTTATCCATAGAGCTTAATTCAGAATCTGGCCGCGCTAGAAACTTTTATATACCATGTAGTATTACACTGTTTGCATGCATGGGGATAGTAAATGGTGCCGGGTCCCCGTCAACCGCACGTCGTCTATTTTTTTACGAAGGGAGCATTATCAATGCTCTGACTCGGTATTGCGACTTTTCCCGGGTCGGCAGTCGTGCTGTCACCGTACAATATCTTCCTTGTTCGACTGCAAGACCAAAACCAGTTCCACACGCACACATCACATTCTTACTTGCTGAGCAAGACTGTCAATGTTGCTGGACAATTTTCCCTCCTGTAAGCAAAATCTGCCGCAAACGTCGTGTTCTGTTGCCTTCAACCGGTTGCTGCGCGGTAGTCGTCTTGCGCTGAGCAATCCGTCATTGGCCGATGTGAAACATGTGTTCACAGGATGGCGGATGACTCACAGCAACCTCAACTTTATCTGAGTAAATCGTTAGTTGTTGAGAAAGTGGGATTCCACATATACTAGTCAGACAGTGGCTAATTATTATTTATGCTGCCATCTCTATACAGCTTAACATACTTATACAGCATGGAGGTAAGTATGGGTATCTCATGGTAGTTGATACCGGCGCGCATGGCGGGAGTTGCTGCATTGCGTGTCTATGTGTATGGTACCGGTACCGTGATAGGCTGGCTTCTCGTTGGCGGTGCGCAGATGGCTAGGAAGTAGGGCGCTGCTGCACCACCTCCCCTCCTCTGCATTTCACTCGCATCAGCCGCACTAGAAACTAGTGGGCGATTGTGCTTGACTATTTACGGAAAGGCAATGTGTGGTTTGCGGTACAAGGAAGCTAGCAAGGACTATATATAGCCTTTTTGCCGCTACGCGTATCGACAACTGGTACTTCCCACCAGCACTTGCTAGCAGTCAGCCAGTCTTCTGTCAGTACATGCGTTCCGCACGTAATGATAAATATAATGGATCAAGTACGGTATGGTTCACCCGGGCGGCTGTGGTCAGGTGAAGTTATTCATGATATATAAATCAAGTAGTTGGATCCCTACAAGCTTCGTTTTCCTCCTCTCCTGTTTGTGTATGAACATCCGACAAATCAGATCATCGAGATCAGTTCGTATGGCCGCTATTTTGAACAGCCACATTCAGCCCATGTATTAGTCTCTATATTTACATGAGCAAGCTGCCATATTTATCAAGCTACAACTACGTCTCCTTTGAGCTAATCAAATATAATGCGAGTGGGAAGCAGCTTCCCCGGGAGCCTTGCCCTTCAACCTCGCCTTGCAGCCTTGCAGCCCGCCGTGGGTTTTGTATGGAATCCCAGTATACGCTATGTATGTATAGAACCCAATTATGCATGCCATTATACATCACCCACATGACACGCCGTGGTGTTGTGTGGCGGAACCCTAATATTATATCACGCCGGTACATCCCTATGATACAGGTACAAGTACCCTGCACCTGCATGGAACCCTAATCATGGAACCCTATAGTAATATGCACCAAGCGGCAGGAAAACGGGCGCGCGCAGCTCGCTCATCGCCCGGACGGCGAGGTGCTATATTTCTTCCTCGCGCCGGCCTCGCTGCCCTGCTCCCCTGGCTGGCCTGTTCAGCGCAGCGCGATTCAGTAGCAACCACAATTCGCATCATCACGCCACTACTGCTGCTGCGTCTGGTTGCGCCCCACTCGGCAGGCGGAGCGGCTGCGCTAAAAGGGATAAGGGCAGCGATGCCAGTGAGCGCAGTGGCAACTGCGGCGCCTACTCGCTGGTCCGGCCCCGCCAGGATGGCGGGGGCAGCTTCGGCGCCAAGTGTGCGCGGCAGCGCGCAATCCTCGGCGACCCGCGGGGGGTGGTGTCCGGCCACTGCAGCCGCGGGCGGCAGGCAGAGCCGACGGCGCACGGTGGTGCGAAGCGGAAAGAAGCCCAGCATCGGCGACGGCATGTTAGACATGCTGCAAGGTGCGGTAGGCCCCGTCCGCCTCAGCCGCCCGGCAGCCCGACGTCGAAACTACAAGTTATCCCCGCTACCTGTGCGACAGAGAGCCTCTCGGCACGCACGGACCCGAGCGAGGTTCACCCGACGACGATAGGCTCGCGCAAGCGATCGGTTCCTGAATAACATACTTAGCCATCCACAGATAGCTGTGTCTGTACACCCAGTGGGAAGCATTACGCCCTCTCTCAAATTCCTTGACCAACCTGAGGGGCTGGTTTACACCGCTTGGTGACGTTCTTCGTTGAAGGCCTTTCGTTGCCTGTTGCCTTGTCTCGCACTTTCGCTCTCTGGCCATACATCGCGGTCACATAATTGTGTTTGCAAATGCCTGCTGCTCACAGGTGGCCCCAAGCTGCGGCGCTGGTACGGCGAGCAGGACATGCTGGGCGTGGGGGGCCCGCGCGAGGAGGAGGTGCGCAGTCGCTGCCATCTGCCGGCCTGGGCGTGACCATGGCGGTGACCATGGCAATGGCACACCAATCCGCCCCGCTGTGGCACCCCGCACGCAGGACGGCTACGGCATAGACAAGGAAGAGCTGCTGCCGGAGGATGACAGCCCAAAGGACACCATCCTTGTGCTGGACGGCGACAGTCCCATGGGCGAGCAGCTCATCCTGCAGCTCATCGTGGCCCGCGAAAAGGCATGCAAGCATGTGTCCGCAAGCCAGCAGCACCGCTCTGCTGTGGTGCTGTCGCGCTGGATGCCAAACAAGCGCTTATGTTGCTGCGCATGCCCGCAGGTGCGCGCGCTGGTGGGTGACCCCGTGATGGCCAAGCAGGCTTTTGGGCCTTACGTGGAGTTTGTGCGCGGCAGCGCCTCCTCCCTGGAGAGCGACGACGCGGCGGCGGCGCTGAAGGGCGTGCGCACGCTGGTGGTGACGGGGAAGCTGGGTAGCGGTGGTGCGAGCGCAGCCAGGCGCGCGGGCGCGGAACACGTGGTGCTGCTGTCGTCGGTGGGGCTGGAGTCGGGCGGGCTGAGCCTGGGCTTCCTGACGGGCAGTGAGGACGCGGTGCTAAAGGACGCGCGGCGCGAGGCGCTCGTGGCGGCGGCCGGGTTGCCGTACACTGTGGTGCGAGTGGGCGCCGTCCAGGACGTCCCGGGCGGCGACTCTACCATCAGACTCATCCCCGACGGCACACCGCAGGGCAAGATCAGGTAGGGCTCGCTATACCCCATCCCCCTCCCCGCCCCCCCCCCGCCCCCCCCCCCCCCCCCCCCCTTTGCTTATCATCGTCTCCTCAGCTAGGCATCTTCTCAATGTCAACTTTTCCTCTCTCGTATCTTGACCCGACCCACCCTCTTCCGTCCGCAGCCGTGAGGACGTGGCAGAGGTGTTGAGCCAAGCGGCAGCCAAGCAGCCCGCGGCAGGCCTCACCTTGACGGTGGATAGCCAGCCTGGGGAAGCCACGACATCATGGGTAGAGAGCCTGGAGGCACTGGTGGCAGGCAGCGTTGCATCTTAGGGATCAGCTTCGACCCGCCTGCCCGTCTCTCTCCAATCTCTCAGGCAAACACATTCCCGGCAGCACGAATCCCGCCCTGCTCACAAGCTTCCCCCCCCCCCTCCCACCCCACCCCGTTATTCCCCGAAGGATGACCATCCCAATCATGTGTAATGTGAGGGAGTCAGAGCCATGCAGCTGGGCTGTTACAGATTAAATCAAAACTGAGAGTATTATACCCGCTGGCTCAAGGTTCCTTCTTCTTCCTGTCGCAATTTACACTCCTTTGCGGCCAGTAGTGGATAGGATATATCCCGCTCGTATCGCAGAAGGGCAGATGCGAAACGCGTTCCCGCTCTCTCACCTTCCTTTTCACCATGTTTGGCGTACAGCTTTCTCAGGGTATGGTAAATGTTTGCATGCTCTATGCAACGCTCGCCAAAACGTAGCGTTCCTGATCCTATGACTACCAAACTTCTTACCGCGTGCCGTGCGCACTTGCACCGTGCCAACACCGCAGTAAGTAGCTCACACAGCACCCATCGCCGGCTGATATGCACCTCTGACACGCCAAAGTGATGTGCTAGTTCCCGCCTGCCTCAGTGCTGCCTTGATTTACGACTATAACCGAGCTTCGTCACATACGCTCCGAAACCTCCCGTCCCCAGCCTCCCACCACACGCATCTCTCTGGCGCCATGCGTCCGCTGTGAAGCTCCACCACCCCATGCCTGAGGTTGGACAGCATATAATATCTCGTGGCGCACCAATGTGGCCTCGCGTTGTTGCTCGTACTTCTGTGTCATGTGCCAATACCCTCCGCTCTATCGGCTCGATAGATGACGCTTCGTATTCCGTTTCAACCGCAAAGCGTCGACACTCGCAGCGGCCATTACAAACGTGACCGCCGGACAATAGTGATCTACAGCCTGCAGAAAGGAGGCAGGTCCCCGCACCGTGCCCACGGCCGACGCCGGTCAATGCCTGCAGTACCCGTCGCCACCAGCTGTTGGATATCTGTGCGGCGATGCCCGGGTCGTTCCGGTGTCGCGCCGCGCGCCACCATCCTCACCTCAGCTCGCCCTGCATTCGCTCGTGCCTATGAAAAGTGTTGGTCAATCACCGACAGACGCCGCATGGCGCTCCTTCCCGCCAGCCTGCTGTTCATCTGCACCCTGCACCCTAGCTGTACTCGTACCGTGTAGTGCCCGACCGCCCGTAACAACGCGGTTCTCATCGTGGTCGCATCAGCGTGTCCGTCGTGGAGTAGGCTTCCCCACAACCTCGCGACCCCTCCACCTACACTGCTGTCGACTCCGCCGTATCAAGTGCGTCGGCATTGTAGCTACGACAGCGACGGCGGTGGCCCGGCGAGGCGCAGCGAGCTGGGCGCGGGCGGGCGGTATATATACATATAATAGTAGCATTGATGATGCGACGAGGTTGTCATATTACTACACGTACGTGTACCAAACCACAGACAGTTTAATACTGCTTTATCTACCTGCAGCGGTCTTCATATTTGCGTCGCGTATTCATTGTCATTGTTGTTGTTGTATGTACATATACATGTATTTATATGTACCTGTATCTGTGTACATATGGTGTAATTAGTATATAACACACAAAATTCATCCAGCAGACCAGCATCATCTGTTGTATATATATATATATGACGACTACATAATAAACAGCTACGAGTACGTATATACCGCTCCATGAACTGTTTGTGCAGTTATTCCAGGTATTGCTGCTGTTGCCATGGCTGCGCTGCTGTTGTTGGCGCGACGGCGTGCCGAAACCACAGAAGTCCCGCGCGGCACTCACAACCGAATACTGTTATTTGATTACGACCACTGCAGTATGTAGACAGTACCTGATATACAAGCATTATTTCATTATATGCGCGCGCATTCAAGTGCCAGATATACCATACCATGAAGTCAGTTATCGTGGCACACTAGAAGTCAGTTGTCATGGCACACAAATATCTAGCACGTGTGGTTGGTATTATGGCCTGTATACTTGTCCTCATGCAGAAACAGCAGTAACTCCCATATTATCATCTATCCATGATAATCAAAGTATACAATGGTAGTAGACCTAAAACTTCATACAGCTATGCGATTATGTCATGGAACGCAATCCCCACGCACGGGCTGAATACTGTACTGCAACGATGATGCCCTTCAGCGACATTCTCTCTCTCTCTCTCTCTCTCTCTCTCTCTCTCTCTCTCTCTCTCTCTCTCCCTCTCTCTCTCTCTCTCTCTCTCTCTCTCATGAATCGCAATAACTTTTGGGCATAACGGACAGATGATGCCGCTCCTAACCATAACCAAACCGTTGATACACCGGTTCTCTCACAACTGGGCGCGCATAACATTGCTTTTACTTACTGCAAACTGCATAATAACCACCGTAGCCGCGCTCACGCAAAACCCCAAATTGTGTCACATTGCTCGGCTTTTTGGCGGGGAGGGGGGGCGGGCGGGCGGGCTGCGCTAAGGTACCTAGATGTAGCATCCAGCTGGAGCGCTCAGACCTTGGGTCCAGGGAAACGTTTAGGGGAGAAACAGAAAGTACATGAGTGTTACATTGTCCCAGGCCGCAAAAAGAGTGGGCGCACGGCATTACTGCACCCAACTAGCCTATGTGTGCCATTATTGAGATCAGTCAGACCAGAATATTGAGTCTATGGCCCCTACGGTAGCAGCCCCTCCTCCCCTATCCGAACTATAGCTGGGGGCTGTGGGGGCTCAGGCTGTCAATGGGGGAGGGCACCGGCAGCAGCCTTCTTGGCCCGACGAGACAGCAGCTTGCCGTAGTCGGTGTCGGGGTTGCACACAATGAAGTCCTCCAAATCAGAGTAGCCATCCTCCTCCTCTCCGCTGCCCTCGCTGTCGCTGCTGCTCAGCGCATCGGCCGCCCCGCGGCTCTGGACCGCACAGATGAAGGGGTTGACGCTGCGTGCCGCCGCCGTCCTGCCCTTCCGCCGCCTCTTCTTTCTCTTTGAAGTCTTATCCAAAAGCACGCTTCCCCGCGCCGCACCTTGCTCCGCCGAGCCAGCCTTGGGCGCCAGCTCGGCGCCTTCGGGCTGCGGTTGCAGATATGCTGCAGCAGAGCCGCTCCCGCTGGTAACCGCCTCCACAGGTGGCCCCGTGGCAGCATTCTCGCCAGTCAAGTGCACAGGCAGCAGCTCCAGGCCGGCCCCCAGGCCGAGGTACGGCTCCACTGGAAGCCCCACTGCCTCCACTGCCCGCCGCACTGAAGCGCACAGCGCCACTTGGGCTGCGCCCGTCGATGGCCCGCTGCTATTGCGCCGAGTCGTGCGCCTTGTGCCGTCGGCCGAGGCGGTCGCGCAGTGCCGCAGCGCCACCGCCAGTTTGAAGCTCTCCGCGTCCGCATTATCTAAGGAGCATGTAGGGTCGCGCCGAGCGCGCATCGCCGGGGCTGCCGTCCGCATGGCTGCGCGCACCAGCAGCCACGCTACCCAGACGTCGGCCAGAAAGTCGTGCGAGCCCTCGGACGAGTCTTTGTCTGTCGGGGGAGCGGCCTTGTTGCCCTCTGACACCACTGTGTTGGCTCGGCGTCTCCCGTCAGGTGGGGAAGGCGGCCAATCCTCCATCTCCTGAGATGTGTGATCGCTGAGGCTATCAGCGCCCGCGAAGGCGGACAGTGTCGATGCTGCCTGCGATCCTAGGCGCGCTATCGCTGCCACGCAGCGGGCCAGCGCTCGCGGAGACTTGCCGCCCTTGGTACTGCCCGACGCCCGGAGCCGTCGCTCCTCCTCCAAGGTAGCAACCACCGCAAGGGTGCATGGTAGCAGGCAGCCGCGGGAAGCCGAGGCCGCCCAGGCGCTCGCCCCGGCCTCGTCGCCACAGCGGATGGACAGCGCTTCAAGGTGCTCCGCAAGTGTGGGTAGCAGCGCCGCTGCGCGGACCTCGTCTCGGTGTCTTCGGGTAGTCGTCTTGCCATTCCTGTTGGTCCCGTTGTGCTCCTCTACGCGCCACCAGGCGTAGCGCTCCAGGCCGGCCGCAAGTGCGGGCCAGCGCGGATGGTGCGATGCCGACAAGCTCGACAACCCTGCCAGAGCGGCGCTTGACCCGGCTCCCGGTGCAGTGACAGAGGCCACCATGACCGCAGCAACAAGCGGCGCGGAATCCTCGCCAGAGCCGAGCAGGTTAAGCGCTGGAGACAAGAGGGTGGCATACGGCGCGGTCCCCCCAGGCGGCGGCCACGACTGAAGCAGCCACAGGTTCTGCAGCCAACGCGCTGCGACACCAACGGGAAGCAACCCAGCCGCTGCAGCCTTGGCAAACGCCGACGGTGGCGAGCCTGACTCCAGGCGGTGGTGCTCCTCTGCGAGCGCCAGTATGCTGACGGCGGATAGCAGGCGCCCCCAGGCCGTGTGCTCGGAAGCGGAGGTTGGTTCGCTAGCGGTCAAGCGGCCGGCGTAAACAGCCAGCAGCTGCAGCAGCAAGCAGCCGATTGGCAGCTCGCCATCGCAGCCTTCAGCGCCGCCCAGTGGGTGCGACTTGCTGACGGCAACACTGACCGCAGGGCAGCGGTGCAAGCCTGGTCGATGGTCGCCGCGGGGATGGCGCAGCCTGCCAGGTGCTCGCCCAACGTGGCCAGCTGTTGGGATGCCAGCTGCGGCTGGGCGCTTTGGTCCATTGGAGGCAGAGGCTTGCTTCCTACAGGGCAACATTCAACAGCTCAGGTAAACAAACGCCCGAAGCGTCCCAGTGCCCAGGTGGCGGACAGGATCCAAGGGCGTGGCGATTGCTGACACGACCTCATGGTGAATAACAGTGACAATGGTATCATTAACGGCACTCTATCCATCAGATGGGTTTACATAAGTATTATTGGAGATTGGTACTATAACGGCCATATATGCTGATGCATATCTATCATTTCATGGCACAATAAATACAATTCACTCTGTGTGCTACTGTTACTGTCATTGCTACAATCATCATTACAATCAAGCACCATGGGCATGGTGTGTCTGATGAGCATGGCACATATGCCATTCGGAAGCTCCATGTCTCTACTTGCATCATCATTACTACAGGATAACAATATGGATTACAGCTCGAGAGTGGTAGCCGTTGGTTCAGCGCAGCGGTCAACTCTAATAGAGTTTCGGACGTGTTGATCGAGTCTTTCAGTTGACGAATGCGCTTCTCGAGCAGCGAGAGACGACAACGATTTCAAAATGCAATGACTGTATGCGCTCAAGAGAGAGAGAGAGAGAGAGAGACCTTACATGGAACTGCAAGTGGTTGGAGGGCATCACCGCATCCCGGTTTGCTAAGCAGCTAAGCCCTTCTGTTGCGCAAATTACTGATAGCGAAAGAGCCGTGCATGAGCACCGGGATGACTCGCACCAAGATCTGTGCGCGCCACGTCCGGGTGCTTTGGAGCAGTGCATTGGGGGTGGGCAAAAGAGCATGTTCCTTGCTGGGGCTATTGAAACGAAACATCAGGAGCCCCTGGCAGGACTAGAGAAGAGGAGCAGGGGGGGAGACGCACCCTTATCTACGTGTGACTTCCACCCCATCGTCCACTCATCCCAGGGCACCCAGCTCGCCCTGTCGACGCTCACAGGCAGCGCCGCGCCCTGTCGCGGCAGGCGCAGCGCAACACGCGCCGCCTCCAGGGCGGCTGCCGCAGCACGCAGAAGAGCAGTGCGTGGGGCCTCGACGCCGGCGAGGCGGCTCAGCTGCGTGGCCAGCGCACGGCATAGCCTGCCGCAGCTGAGCCCCCAGGTAGGCGCCGCCCCTTCCCCGCCAGCTGGCAGCCCCAGCAGCGGAACCGCTTCGGGGAGCGCCAGCGAAATGGGAACCCCCGTGCCAAGCGCGCTCAGCAGGGCTGCGTCCCCACACCCAGGCGCCGCAACTGCCCGCAAAACGCTGCTCATGAGGTCGCACAGGTGCGCAACGCCCTCCTCCGCCAGACCACCGCCCTCAATGGCTGTGCCACCGCCCCCGCTCAGCCGGTACAGTGAGCTGGAGCGCCGCTTGGGCTGGGGGTTGGAGCTGGGCGCCGCCTCCCCCACCAGCGCCTCCACCAGCACAACGACAGCCTCCAACGGCAGCTGCCCCATCGACATGGGCACGCGTGCCGCCAGCAGCCGGCGCAGACCCACCAGCTCCTGCAGGACCGCCGCAGCCGAGCCCCCCGCCCGCTCCGCCAGCAGTGCCTCAATGCTGGGTGTGCAGGGGCGCTTTTCAGCCAGCCACACCAGCACCGCGTCCAGCGCCTGCAGCGCCGCGGCCGCCCGCGCCAGCGGCATGGCTTCCACTGCGCTGCCAGCGGCGCCCTCCTTCCCTGCACACAGCTGCTGCAGCGTGCGCCCCAGCCCCCCCGGCAACGCCAGCCCCAGCACGGCTGCGCAGCAGCAGCCGTCGTCGCCCCTATCTAACTGCGCGCCCCAGCAGCCGCAGGACCGCACAGCCGCCGTCATGAGCAGGCCCACGCCGCCGTCTGCATCGCCCTCAGCGCCGCTGCTGCTGCGCTCTCCCGCACCAAGCTGGGAGGACATCACCGCATGTGCTTGCCAGGCTGGCCTCGTCCAGTCCGCACCATGCGCCACCCCTCTGTCCTCCAAAGCTCTGCCTGCCCCTGCGTCAGGGGGTCAGGGGAGTCAAGGCGCAGCGGGACGGAGTTGGCCAGGGCGATTAGGGGCACTGGTGCTTGTGCAGGAGTGCTTATTGTACTCCGCCGCCCCCTGCCGCTGCCTTGCCATCACGCACCCAATCCTGAGGCACTCAAAGGCTGCAACGGCTGCAACTGAAAGATTAAACCGAACGCTGCTCGGCAGCATGGCGCCCGCTGTTTCCCTACATGGAGAGATGCCGGGTGGAAGGGGGGTTGCAGAGTGGGACGGCACACCGGCGGCAGCAATCCACACTCGCAGGATGGCGGCCTCGGGCTGCTGACGCAGGCAGCGCTGCACAGAAGATGCCACCTGGGGGGTCAGCGGGGTGCCCTCTGGCGGCCTGGCGGCCAGCAGCAGCGCGGCTAAGCACCGCTGCGCCGGCGCACCGGCGTCACGCGCCAGCAGGTCTGCCGCCCAGGCGAGCGCGCGGCCCAGCAAAGCGGCCGCTCCCGGGGCGCGCCTGGCCGTCAGTCGCCGCAGGCATGCCGCCCAGGAGGCAGCGGGTCGCAGGGCACGTGCCTCCAGCATCCGTGGCAGGCATCCACCCACCAGAGCGGTGAAGGATGCCACAGCATCAGCGCCATCCGGTACCTCCAGCGCCCACTCCACGCCCTCTGCAAGCAGCCGGAACCAGCCAGCACATGCCTCCAGTGCCGCTGATAAGAGCAGGAGGGGAACCGGGGGGGGGGGGGGGGGGGGGGGGGGGTAGGAAGCCTGAGCTGGAGGTATGACCCGCAATGCTATTGGGTGTAGGTGTGCTGCCATTCCTGCCGCCTAGCTCTCTGCGTGTGGGGCGCAGCTGTCACGGGATTGGTGGTAGCCGGCAGCTGGCCAGATGAGGGGGAAGGGCCGCAGGGCAAAAACTCACCCGGATCAGCAGGGCGTCGCCAGGCTTTTGCATCGCTGGACACTGCACCTTGGCACTCGTGGCATGTCCCATCCGTGGCATGGCGCACCTCGCCAGACAAACGGCACATGCACAGCGGCGTTCCGCTCACCGCTGCCAAGCAGAGCTGCACCAGCCGGCGCTGCGGGCTGGAGCCGGCCACCAGCAGGCTGCCGAGCGCCACGGCGGCGCCCTGTGGCTGGCGCGATGCCGGTAGAGCGGAGGCAAGCGCGGCGGCTGTGGCCCACTCTGCGCCAGCCGGCCAGCAGGCGGCAAGCCTCAGCAGCCGCAGCCAGTCCACCGTGCCGCTGGCCTCCGCCACCAGCGCCTGGCTGTCCGCCCATGCAGCTGACCCTGCGGAGGCAGCCGCCGGCAGAAGTAGCGCTGCCGCACTGCTGCTTTTGTCCTGCCCAGGCCAACCCAGGCGCCGCGCTGACGCCAGCACCGCCTCCGCGCTGGCCAGGCTGCCACCCAGGGAGGCCTCCGCAGCTCGGCCCACAGCCTGGGCCCAGCCCATCTCCCAGCTGCCCGCCACAACGTCCAGCAGCGCCCACAGCGCCGCCGCCCAGCGCTGCGACCGCGGCAGCCTCTCCCCCCCCTCGCTCCCGCCACCAGCTTCGTGGGCTTTGTCGGCTGCTGCCTCCGCCGCCGCGGAGACGCACAACCCGCGCAGCAGCGCCCTTACCGCGGGCAGCTCAGTGGCCCCGCCATCTTGCGCCGCCACCCAGGCCTCCGCCGCACACAGTGCACCCTCCGCATCAAACAGCAGCAGCCCCGCCAGCCGCTCCGCAAGTGCGGATGCCATCAGTGCGGAGATGGCGACGGCAGAACCCGGCCGCCGCCGGAGAGTCAAGCCAGCCGGCAAGGCCCCCAGCCGCCAGTAAGGTGTCTTGCCCTCCAAGTTAGTCTATCGACGTCTGAAGTGGCTGCCGCGAGTCGCTAGTGCTGAGGGACTCACTGAGAGACTTGCTGAGATAGGGAGAGGGGATTCAGTAGCCGCTAGCAGTCGCTACAGCGGCAGCAATAAATACAGTGTTTACGTAGCGACTACATACCCTGCGGACGGTCGTAGCGCGACAACAATTTTAAATGCTGCCGCCGTCAGGGTCTGATAATCCGTAAGGATTATTCCCGTAACCTGAACGATACAGCGGTACATACCGGTACGGCGGTACCTGTATCGGTAATTCACCTAGCGACTACGTAGTAATAAATATAATATATTTAAAATATAATAATACAGTATAGCGTCCAAATCTACGCAGTATACTTCACGCGGACTCTGCTCCGGGCGCGGGTAATGCCTCCTTACTCCTTTTTTTCGCCCTGGGGACAGGACTGGCGACAGTGAAACTCTTGTACCCAGTAGCGTATTCGGCTCCAGACGGGACAAACACCGCCGTATGCGAGCGTTATGAAGTCGTTTTGCGACGTACACCGGCCCACAAATTTCTTGCCCCACTTGTCAAGCATCAATTGTAGATTGGCCCATTATGAGCCCTCACCTTCGTTTCCGGCCGCGCCCTTCCATGTGTCATACATGAACACGACGTCATGTGTGGGGGGAGCCCTAAGTGGCGTTTGTTGTGCTCTCGTTGTAAAAGCCATACGTGTGCGTGTCATTGTTCAGGGTTGGTAATGAATTTGATAACCCAATGTCACAAGGGCACGGATTTTTATATCGCACGTATATGCGTTCTATATGTACGGATGCACGCCAAGAGTTAGCTATACCATCGTAGAGCACATTCACAAAGGCGCGCTCTCCCCACCGTCGGCATGCAAGCAAGTGAGCAGTTCCCGCAAAACGGCCAATAGTGCGATGAAGGCTTGCTCCAAAACCAGCCCACCTACAGCTGCTGTCCGCATTCAATGCGCCCTTGATAGAGCCGGGCTTCAGCCCATACTGCGCAGGGGTGCAACCCCCGAGTCAGCGGGTGGGTCCATATGGTCACCTGCTAGGGCATCGTCCAGGGTATGTGGTAGGGCTGGCCATCAATACGGTCCCATCTTGTGCTATTGGGCTGCGCCTAGCGGGCCCCTAAGCGGGGAAAATCCGCCCGCGCGGGGCGAGTACACCGCCTTTTCATCGGGATGCGGGTCGCGCGGTAAGCCACTGTACTAGGATTTGTAGGAGAATCTAAAAATATTTGCATCGCACCCCCCCCCCCCCCCCTACCCCCCTCGGTTATACTTCCATAGAGGGCCCCGCCGGTTCGAACCAGCGCAGAGCGGAATCACGAGCATAACAGGCAGCCCCCTCCGCTCCCCCCCCCCCCCCCCCCCCCCTCCGCCACCTATCACATCTCAAGCCGTTGATGAATATTCTAAGTTAATTATATCATAAAAATGCGCCACTGTACTACTCGGCGGTGCGTACGTGGCGATATGGACATATACGTACATGGCAACACTTACGAGGGACTGTAGTTTTGCGAGCTCGTATTCGGGACCGATTACGAGCCGCCAGGATGGGCGCGCGTTATTCGGGGACGATATCACGGATATGACAGTACTGAAATGGCGGTGCGGGAGTAATAAAAGTGTTATGTTCGGCGCCGCGCACTACGTTGTGCAAGTAACGGCCCACGGCACGACAGTTCCTCCACGTTTCCCTCACCGCGTGGTGCGGTTCCCGGCGGGAATGGGACAAGATTATAGCGTAAACGGTAGAGGCCACTATACTTCACTTATGACTCACTGAAAATGGGACAATTTACTAGCTTTAAACCCTGTGCAGGTTTTTAGGGTTCGCGTGTACTGGCACAAAGTACATGATCACTTGGTGGCGGCGGAACGAGGCAGAGGCGGCGGGTCGAGGCAGGTTCTCCGAAGGTAGGTAGGTAGGTAGGTTGCCGCGAAGTCGAGGCAGTTCTCCGCCTCCCACACCTGTCTAACAGTTCTCGCTGAAACAAGTAGGAAG
Organism: Tetraselmis striata; assembly: GCA_006384855.1. Taxonomy (NCBI): domain Eukaryota; kingdom Viridiplantae; phylum Chlorophyta; class Chlorodendrophyceae; order Chlorodendrales; family Chlorodendraceae; genus Tetraselmis; species Tetraselmis striata. Next base: position 26,953 of record VCJN01003296.1, on the reverse strand, counting down.
TAGGGCTGCGGGGTCAGTATGGGTTCCCCCTTGCGGGCTATACACGAACTTCGCGCTGCACTTGGGGAGGTGCGGGAACTCATTCAAGATCATGAGGGAATGTTGAGTAGGGAAGTTCTCGAGATGGCAACAAGTTGTATCGGGTCTGCCGTCGGGTATGCCCGTCTCCTCGCGTGGGGCAGCCTTGCGTGATGTTGCGACCTTGGAAGAGTCGTTAAGGGGGGGTGGCCAGCGCCCCCCTGCGTCTTTGGCCGAAGTAGTGGCGTCTGAAGAGGGTGCCGCAGGCAGCCCCGGTATGCAAGGCAGCGCTAAGCGTTCCGACACGGCAGTTGCAGGGGCCACACGGCCCACCCCGGCTGGGGCTGAGGTACAACCACACCATATCGGTCACTGGCTTCCTGCCGAAGACGGCCACACTGAATATGCCGACTACAAAGCGGTCAAGTCGGTAATCTCAGGCCTCTCTACTAATTGGCGGTTCTTGTATGCCTCGGCGGCTACAAAGGTATGCTGCCCCTCCTCAAACAATTTCCGCGTGCAGGTAGCAGTCACCTGCGGTTGAACCAACGGATACATTGCAGCAAGGCCGCCCACCTTGCGACTGGCGTCGCTTCTTTTGAGGCCGGTTGCGACTATGCGGCAGCAAGGCGAGGGGGTACGTCGCTCGTGCAGCTAGCAGTCGGGGGGATGTGGGTAGGTTGAACGCGCGATGGCGACATAAGTAGCAAGCCATAAAAATGCAAAGGTGGACAACAACATTATGTCGCAGCAAGGCCGACCACCTTGGCGACGTGTGTCGCTTCTTTTGAGGGCGGCTGCGACTCGTTGGCGGCGGGCGAGGAGATGCGTCGCTTGTGCCAGCTTTTGCACTCGGGGGCTGTGGGTCGAATGTGCGATGGCGACATTATCATTAGCAAGCCGAAAACTGAAACAGCCCAGCATAGCCTTACCTCGCAGAAAGGCCGCCCACCTTGGCGACTCGCGGCGCCTCTTGCAAGCCGGCTGCGACTCGTCGGTAGCAAGGCGAGGTGGTGCGTCGCTCGTGCCAGCTTTTGCACTCGGGGGCTGTCGGACGAACGTGCGATGGCGACATAATTAGCAAGTCGGAAACTAACTAAAACAACCTAGCATAGCCTTACAGCATCGCAGTAAGGTCACCCACCTTGGCGACTCCCGGCGCCTCTTGCGAGCCGGCTGCGACTCGTCGGCAGCAAGGCGAGGGGGTGCGTCGCTCGGGGGCTGTGGGTGGAACGTGCGATGGCGACAAAATTAGCAAGCCGGAAACTACAGGAGCCTATATCCCATAGCCTCACATCACAGCAAGGCCGTCCACCTTGGCGACTGGCGTCGCTTCATTTGAGGCCGGCTGCGACTCGTCGGCAGCAAGGCGAGGGGGTGCGTCGCTCGGGGGCTGTTGGGTCGAACGTGCGATGGCGACATAAGTAGCAAGCCATAAAAATGCAAAGGTGGACAACAACATTATGTCGCAGCAAGGCCGACCACCTTGGCGACGTGCGTCGCTTCTTTTGAGGGCGGCTGCGACTCGTTGGCGGGGGCGAGGAGATGCGTCGCTTGTGCAAGCTTTTGCACTCGGGGCTGTGGGTCGAATGTGCGATGGCGACATTATCATTACCAAGCCGAAAACTGAAACAGCCCAGCATAGCCTTACCTCGCAGAAAGGCCGCCCACCTTGGCGACTCGCGGCGCCTCTTGCAAGCCGGCTGCGACTCGTCGGTAGCAAGGCGAGGTGGTGCGTCGCTCGTGCCAGCTTTTGCACTCGGGGGCTGTCGGACGAACGTGCGATGGCGACATAATTAGCAAGTCGGAAACTAACGAAACAACCTAGCATAGCCTTACAGCATCGCAGTAAGGTCACCCACCTTGGCGACTCCCGGCGCCTCTTGCGAGCCGGCTGCGACTCGTCGGCAGCAAGGCGAGGGGGTGCGTCGCTCGGGGGCTGTGGGTGGAACGTGCGATGGCGGCATAATAATTAGCAAGCCGGAAACTACATGAGCCCATAACCCATAGCCTTACATCACAGCAAGGCCGTCCACCTTGGCGACTTGCGTCGCTTCATTTGAGGCCGGCTGCGACTCGTCGGCAGCAAGGCAAGGGGGTGCGTCGCTCGTGCCAGCTTTTGCAATTGGGGGCTGTTGGGTCGAACGTGCGATGGCGACATAATTAGCAAGCCGAAAACAACAGAAGCCCAGGATAACCTTACATCGCAGCACGGCCGCCCACCTTGGCGACTGGCGTTGCTTCTATTAAGGCCGGCTGCAACTCGTCGGCAGCGGGGGCAGGGAGTGCGTTGCTCGTGCTAGTTTTTGGAGTCGGGGGCTGTCAGTCGAACGTGTAATGGCGACATAATTAGCAAGCCGTATAAAAATACAAAGGTGCACCACAACATTATATCGCAGCACGGCCAACCCCCCCCCCCCCCCCCCCCCTCTCCACCCTGCCCTCCATCCCGCCTTTTCCGCATCTCTTACAATGGGCATGGTGGTTGTCGCGCCTTTAGCCTCCGAGCCGCTGGCATCCGGCACGCCCTCACCACCGCCTAATGCTAGCGCCAGTCCAGAGAGTGTGGCTGCCGACGCGCCGGCTCCCTGCCCGCCGCTCTCCCCCGCGTGGCTATCGCTAGGCGTAGGCAAGCCCTCGGCCGCATCGCCAGCGGCAGCCGCCAAACTCGGCGACATGTCTGCCGCTGGCGGGCCCTGCCCCTGACCCGCCACTTACTGCGTATCGGCCCAGCTAGGTCCAATGGCCAGGGCCGCCACGCGACGAGAGCGTTTGGCATGCGGGTTAGGAGCAGCGCCGCGAGGGGGTTCGTCGCTCGGGCCAGCTTTTGCGCTTGGGGTCTGCGGGGGCCAACGTGCGATGGCGACTCAATTAGCATGCCGTAAAAGTAACAAGTGCGCAACGGCAACAAAGGTGCAGCGGGTCCAACCCACCTTGGCGACATGAGGCGCCCCTGTCGAGGCCGGCTGCGACTCGGGAGCAGCGCTTCGAGGGGGTGCGTCGCTCGGGCAAGCCTCTGCGCTCGGGGTATGCGGGGCCAACGTGCGATTTCGACTCTATTAGCGAGCCGTAAAAGTAATAGGTGCGCAATGGCAACACGTGCAACGGGGCCAACCCACCTTGACGACTCGCGTCGCCCTTGTCGAGGCCGGCTGCGGCTCGGCAGCAGGCACGCGAGGGGGTGCGTCAACACGACTGCCATACAACACGACTGCCACTCCGAGTACCAGGTCACCCAGGCGCGCATTGTCGCGTATACCAACAGTAGGCGAGGATTGCTGCCCCAACCTTGTCGCTTCTTGCAAGCCGTCCACAGAGTTTGTTGTCGACTGAAGTGCGTTTCTGCGGGCGACAATGGGGTTTCCTGCGACTGCGACGAGTCCAGAAGGTGCCGGCAGTGCAGCCACCTTTATCTATGGCGGGCACTTTTGCATACATCACCAGGGTCTCAGGCTCCGCTGCGCCCGGCACCACTTCAGCGGTGCCCACCCCATAGTAGAGCTGGCGATCCTGCGCTCCGCCCTCTTCCTCACGTCCTGGGGAACGATGGACCAGGACCGCGGCGGCTTGACTGCAGCGGATGGGACGGACTTGTGCGGTGCTCCGGGGGAGGTGGGTGAAGAGGAAGTGACGGGAGTGGCAATAATCGGCGGCGGGATCGCTCCTCACGGCCGCGCTTGGAGCCAGCACCACCCTGCCCGCGTTTGCCCTTGCCTTTTCCCCCTTTTTGCTTCTCCCGGCCTGCACAGGCGTCACCAAAGGATTGCCGCAACTGTGAGCAAACTGTGAGGGTCGTTCGGGCCTTTTGCAGCGGGGGCAGCGGGTGCGTCGCTCGTGCCAGATTTTGCAGTCGGGAGGTATGGGTCGAATGTGCGATGGCGTCTACATAATCAGCAAGTCGGAAACTAAAAAAACCCAACATAGCCTTACATCGCAGCAAGGCCGCCCACCTTGCGACTGGCGTCGCTTCTTTTGAGGCCGGTTGCGACTCGCCGACAGCAAGGCGAGGGGGTGCGTCGCTCGTGCAGCTAGCAGTCGGGGGGGGGGGGGGGGGGTCGAACGCGCGATGGCGACATATTTAGCAAGCCATAAAAATGCAAAGGTGGATAACATCATTATGTCGCAGCAAGGCCGCCCGCCTTGGCGACGTGCGTCGCCTCGGTTGAAGCCGGCTGCGACTCGTCAGCATCGGGCGAGGGGATGCGTCGCTCGTGCAAGGTTTGGGACTCGGGGGCTATCGGTGGAACGTGCGATGGCGGCATAATAATTAGCAAGCCGGAAACTGCAAAAGCCTAGCTTAACCTTACATCGCAGCAAAGCCGCCCACCCTTGCGACTGGTGGCGCATGCGAGCCGGCGGCGACTCGTCGGCAGCAAGGCGAAGGGGGTGCGTCGCTTGTGCCACGTTTTGCACTCGGGGGCTGTGGGTGGAACGTGCGATGGCGACATAATTAGCCAGTCGAAAACTAAAACAGCCTAGCATAGCCTTACATCGAAGCAAGGCCGCCCACCGTGGCGACTGGCGTCGCTTCATTTGAGGCCGGCTGCGACTCGTCGGCAGCAAGGCAAGGGGGTGCGTCGCTCGTGCTTTGCAATCGGGGGCTGTGGGTCGAACGCGCGATGGCGACATAATTAGCAAGCCGAAAACAACAGAAGCCCAGGACAGCAACATTACATCGCAGCAAGGCCGCCCACCTTGGCGACTGGCGTTGCTTCTTTTGAGGCCGGCTGCAACTCGTCGGCAGCGGGGGCAGGGAGTGCGTTGCTCGTGCTAGTTTTTGGAGTCGGGGGCTGTCAGTCGAACGTGTAATGGCGACATAATTAGCAAGCCGTATAAAAATGCAAAGGTGCACCACACTACCACAGCATTACATCACAGCACGGCCACAACCCCCCCCCCCCCCCCCCCCCGCCCCCCGCCCTCCATCCCGCCTATTCCACAGCTCTTACCGTGAGCATGGTGGTTGTCGCGCCTTTACCAGCCTCCGAGCCGCTGGCATCCGGCACGCCCCCACCCCCGCCTAATGCGAGCGCAAGTCCACAGGGTGTGGCTGCCGACGCGCCGGCTCCCTGCCCGCCGCTCTCCCCAGCCTGGCTATCGCTATGCGTAGGCCAGCCCTCGCCCGCATCGCCAGCGACAGCCAAGCTCGGCGACATGTCTGCCGCTGGCGGGCCCTGCCCCTGACCCGCCACTGACTGCGTATCGGCCCGGCTAGGTCCAACGGCAAGGGCCGCCACGCGACGAGAGCGTTGGGTGGGGGCACGTCGAGCAGACGCAGCCCTTGGTCGAGCGGGTCGGGCGGACCGGCTGGCAGACTCTCGAGAGGGTGGCCGCGTGCGGGGGGGAAGCGGGGGGGGGGGGGGGGGGGGGGGTTGCTAGGCACCTCCATCGCGATGGGACCTACCCCAGCCTGCATGGCAGTAACCGATAGCGTGAGCTGCAAGTCTCTATAGCTGCCTACTCACCAGCCGTGCAGACCTACGCCGAAGGTAGGCGGAGTCCATTCATGTCACGGATCCGGGCGTTCGCGCCTTTTTGTGTAAGTTAAGACCCTGCATGCCTGTGTCGCGTGGGATCCTTTCCTATGAATAGTCGCTAACTGTCTGCCACGGCCCGGTTTGGGTTCTGGGCAGCCTTGGCGGTGGTGGAAAGGTATACTAGTAGCGACTAGTAGTACTGCGCAGCCCCCCCTCCACTCGAGTGGGCGGGATAAGGGATGGCGGCGGCGACGGCGAGTACAGTACTTTGCGCTGTATATGTATGTCTGTAGTACATTGTTTGGCGCGTGAGCTAGTAAATTGTCCCATTTTCAGTGAGTCAAAAGTGAAGTATAGTGGCCTCTACCGTTTACGCTATAATATTGCGCTTTTCCCGTTCCCGGCCTACCGCCATGGTAGACTTATATGTAAGTAAGGTATCCGGCACGGCGAGCGACGTGCTGAGCGAATTGGATGAGCTCGACTCCATCTTCCATGCGGTGGGTTCGTATTACGTGCATAGTCATTATGGCCAACACCTTGACATTGGTGAGATGCGGCATCACATGTACACGATAATGACTAGGAAGTTAGATAAACTCGACGCCGACGTAGGTGTCTAGCAGGACATAACGGCGTGCCCCGCTAGTCACGCCCCTCCCTCCCCATACCACCACGCAAGCCTCATCGGATCCCTCGCCACTTTCCAACCCGGCCCGGAAGTGCCAGTCAACAGGGGGGCGCCCCACAAGCGTCGGCTCCTTCACATGCAGCCCCCTCAGTCTCATAAGCGCAGCTCAGAGGAACCCCGGGGTCCCCCCCCCCCCCTCCCCCGCGCTTCGACGCGCCAAACACGCACCGGGTTTCACAATACGGAATGTATGATCACTCGGGTTGCGACAGAGGGTGGTTGGACCCCGCGGAGAGGGAGGCACATTTTAAAAGCTATGAAGATGTTATGTCACGTTTCAACGTGCCGGCCATGAAGTTGCGGTGTATATACATTGGGAAGGCATACAAGGTGGGACCTTGCAAGCAGCCGTGCATGCCGTTGCACGGATAGCGCGATGGTAGTGTGGCGCGTGATTTCCACAATTGACACACCCTTTTTGGCATGTGCTTTACAATTACACGTATGTCGGGTGCCCCGCGCCTGTGCTCACGTGGAAGGCAATGAGGAGTCCGAGCTGTGGGGAATTCGGCACAACGACCTTGAGCACTCGGGCGCCTCCGCGGCCATCGCCTAATACAAGGGTGTACTGCACGATATCATGAAGACCCTTCTCCTTTTGCTCTAGAACGGGTCGACGCCCCTCCAGGCCATGAAGCATGTATATATCCGAGCGAGAATTGCGGGATTCAGGTTTCCCGCCTGGCACGAGAGGGTTCGTCGTTTGAAGAAGGTTAGACATACATGTTAGAGCAATGTGGGTTGTTGGAACTCTCGAATTGAACGACTTGCGAGAGGGGGCGGATTCCATGATGCATGAGGTTGCTTATCTCGATGATGGGGAGCACACGAGGCTGCTTTTTCTCCGTGATGAGATTCATTGAGAAGCTGCCGCTATATCGTTTTCCAACCTGAGTCAATTATCTTAGTAGGTCGGTCATTTTTCGCAGGTTATTGTGTAAAGGAACCTAAGGTGACAAAACATGGCGAAATGTGATCTCAAAGTGCCAAATCAAGATGCCAGTCACCTTGTTTATTGTGACTCTAGTGGGGCTCGGCTCACGTTGGAAATTTGCACGACGAAATGGTGTTATTTACAACTCCGCTGTATTTGAAATGGGGCGGGGTGGGAGGGGCGATAGGTCAGGTAATTTCCTGTCTACTCCAACGTGTCCATTGTCGTGCCGGCTGCGGGCTCCTTGGCGGCGGCCTTCTTCTCCAGTCTCTTGTGATTGTCTAGGACATGACGGGGGCGCTTGCGCTGAGGCAGACCGCGGCCCTTGGGTGGCTCGGGGGCCACCTTGGACTTGGCCGTGGCCTTGGGTGCGGCGGGCTTGCGATCGGCCTTGGGCTTGGGCTTGGGCTTGGCCGTGGGTGCAGCGGGCTTGGGGTCGGGCTTGACCTTGGGTCTGGGGTTGGCCTCAGCGTGGGAGAGGTTGATCTTCTTCGCAGTCGCGTGAAGGGGCCGGTCATCGTCCGATGATTCACACCTTTGCGTAGGCGGTATCTGTGGGTTTTCCTCTCCGCCTTCGTCAAGCATGCCCATCCCCTCGAGTAGTAGGTCATCTTCACATGGATCTGTGGTACATCGGTGAAAAAGTCCTAGTAGAGGTTAATCATTCATGGAATCAAACACGCGCATGCTATGGAAAGGGATGTACCTTCTTCTCGAGGGGTCTGGACCTTTTTGAGATGGGCCGGCAGCTTGAGCAAAGGGGAGTCGACAAAGGTCGTCTATGCCCGGGTGTGCTTTCAAGTAGCGTTGCTCGATCTCTTCTTCGAAAGTCCTCAATCGCGTGCCGCAAGTCTCGTCCTCAACGTGCAGGTTGTGCTCCCACACGTCCACGCGCTTGGTCGCGCCTTCCAGTTGAGTCTTGTTGTTGTCGACCAACACCACATGAATAGCGTTTCCGGGGGACTCCTTCGCCCTAGCGGCAGCAGCGACATGCCAAGGCCGCAGCGGTACACGCAACATGAGTAATGGGTCATCTCGCATGCGGTTATGGGATGATTGGGTCGAGCAACCGGTGATGATTCGGCCTACCAATAATGTTGTTCCCGTCCCGCACGTAATGTCCAAAAAGTGCCGCGCGCGGGGGCCCATTCCATGATTCTTCTCATGACAACTATTGGTTTATGGTACTTGTTCATAGGGCCCCCCTTTTGGAGAAACTGCAGCCTTCCCGGCACAGGCGCGCGGATGAAATTGGTGAAATAACGATGCGGGTCTTTGGTTTCGGGCTTGATGAATCTCGCGGGTGTCGAATCGCCAGGCTTGTCGCGCCAGCATAACAAGATGTGCTCTCCTTGGTGGATCCACGTCTTGCCAATGCCTGGCTGAGAGGGGCCCTTGCCCATGTATACCGCCTTGAAGCTCCAACGTTGGTTATGCAACACAGAGCTGGTGGTTCCAAACTGCTATTTACTGGTATGATAAAAAACCATACCACCGGTGTCGAGAATCCGTCCCCCCTTGACTCTGCCAACTCTAGCGTGGCGGCGAACTTACTTTTCCCCCACGATTCTCTGTCGAATTCGAGGGCTCGTGCTTCCGCAACAGTCGCTGGCTTTCCCGAAGGCGGTTTTGCCGCTCCGTAGTTCGTGTTTGCGACCACGAATGAGATGTCGCCGGGAGCATTCTTTGTGATCTCGTCCATGGTATCTTGGAAGTCTCTTGGGGGTCATTCCAAGACCACCGAAGGGGGTCTACATTCCACCGAAAGCAATCGCACTGGCAAAAAGGCATAGTATCAATGGAACTTACCGCTGATGAACATGTACATGATGTCATCGAAATTGGCCAGCCGCTTGTAGCTTTTGGGAATAACGGTCGTCCTCTTGCGCCCTGCTTGAGCCACCCTGCCATGCTGCTTCCACCGCAGCGATCTGCAGAGGGTCGCTGAATTCGTGGGTCTTAGTCTTCGAGCCCTTCATTTGCAGATTGGTGCAAGTGAAGGCGCTTCAACACGGTTTTGTCCTTGGGGAGCCTAGATTTGGGAGAAAATTCGATGAGAACGGTATCACGCGAGTTAATGTGCATGTCATGAGGGTGTATTCTGTGGGCACGTACTTGATTGGTCTCAATTGTTATTGAAAGCCGAGCACAGATGATCGTATCACTTTCGCGAGATTGGGGTCGGAAGCGAAGGTTGACAGCGTTTTTGGGTACGGGGTGTCGAGTCCACATGCTCCTCCTTTGTGAGACCCGCCTCTATCATTACACACAGAAGGCGTCGTAGATTCTTCTTCTCAATCTATCCTAGTCGCATATGGTGCCACCACTGCCCCGATCAAGGACCTTGGTGCCCATGGGGAAGCACTTGAGGTTGCCGCTGATGATGTGTGTCACGTAATCTTGGATCTGCGAGAACAGCCGGAACGGAGGTGACCTTGGGTTCGAAGTGCTACAGGCTAATGCAATGAAACCATGTTAGTTACGTTGTCGGGGCTCCAGATGTTTTCCCCGCCGGGACAGCGAGGTAGAGATGTCAGCTCGGCCAGAAAACCCCGGTCGACATTTGTAGTGGTATCGACCTCCATGTCCCATGCGATGCCCGCGCCCCGTGGACTGCGCTTGGCTTCCAAACACCAATGGATCTTGTAGTGCTTGGGCACGGGGACGTCTACCAGAGCGAAAGCGTTCTTGATGCCTATAGGCCGGGATATTTTTGATTCATTCACCTTCACGAGGGCCGCCCTGATCTCCTTTTCGTTTGGGTGTGGGATTTTGTAGTCGCGGTGCGCTTCCATCATCTCCTTCACGGCGTTCCACGTGGTCTCGGACTTCAACACGACTGCTTTTAGAAGATTCCACGATGAGGGCAGTGCCGGTCCGTCGAGGTCCATCCCGGAGGTTTTCAGCAGCTTCCACGCGGGGCTGGCTTTTTGTGATGTTCGCTCGTTATCAACAAAGCAACGAAATTACTGTTGTTGCGCTGCCGCTCGTGAAGGCGTCGAAGGCCGCGTCCTGGAGCTCGTCCTGTTCTAGGTGGGGTGCCTTTTTCTTCAGCCCATCGACCCACTTGTCGTTGGTCCTCCTCAACGCGACGGCAGTGTCGAATACGGTATTCTTCGCTATGGTGATGCGGATATTATTGTGTTGCGCACCTAGCCACCTGTCGATGACCAAGCCGGCGGTTGCGAGAAAACTTCAGGAAATTTTCATATACATAATAATAAAAATACGCAAGCATGGATACATATTTCACAAGAGCAGCACGGTGGTCCGAGGCCATCTAGGCACTTTTTTGATTTTTAAAAATGAGATGTCGAAATCTGACGTATGACATGTGTCAGCTTGTAGTCAACACGTTGGCGTGAAACTTTGCGCCAAGGGGATCTCAAAACCTGATACACGGTGGCGGGACAATGTGTTGTATGTACTTGTGCACGGACTACTCATACTTGGCACATACCCCCCTTGAGAGATGCTCGCGGCCGCCATACCGGATCCCCCTTTTACAACATTATTTCCACTAGCATCGACGCATTAAGGTGCACGCCATTGCCGCCCCACTGGGCTCACCATGACGCGCTATGAGCATGCGGCCATGCACTGCTAGAAAAAACTTTGGCCTACGGCAAGGAGGCCGCGAGAACCCTCTCCCGCCTGCGCGTGCAACGATCACAACCGCATTTTGTCCATGATTTTGGCCATAAACCACTGTCATCGACACGTAGGCTTGGTCCAGATCGTTAATGACATAATTTCAATGCCCTACGTGTGCGGTAGATAGTGATCATACCAAGGGTGATGTGGTATGCGTACTGGGGCTGTGTTGTCCATGCCTATTTGTGCACACGACTGGCGCAATTTGTGGTTTTGCAGCGCTAGCGCCACAAGCCCCGCTTTTGCCAAAATGGAAGCGTTGACGGCAACGGCCACCGCGTGGCAATATGGGGCGGTGTATCGCGCTATCGCGGCATTTCCCCCCAGCCGTCCGACCCTGAGTAACACGCATGCACGCGCGCACGGTCTCAGTGTGGCTGCGCATACATGGGCATGTGGATCAAATTCGCAAACCCCATACTTATGTGGAAGTGTGTAGTAATGTCGGACATATTTACTCATATTGCCAATGATCGCGTCAACACTAGCTAATATAATGACAGTGGGCTGTTACTCAATACTAGAATCCGCCACACACGTGGGGCATGTACATCCACGCCACATAGGACACCCTAATGGGTGGTAAAGAACGATATCTCTTCGGATTAGGACGACTATTCAGAGGTAGCCAACCTACAACCGGGCCCTACACTTAAAACTCGTAATTCTAGAGGGACTTAATGCACGGGGGTGTTCATGTCATTCCCGGGATGTATTGAGGCATTAAATTGAATTCAGCTTAACTTGGGACTACATGCTTAAGTACCCTCAATTGCAGGCCCTTCAACGCAACCTTGGTGCATGTGGACGGAGGGGTTGGGAACCGCGCGCGGTGCAGGCGAAGAAACCGCTGACGCTACAATCTATCCCATACGCGTCAACGACCGGCGGGGTTAGTACTCCATGCAATTAATTGAAACCCAAACGATGCGATAGTAATTCGGGCAACGCTTTATTGGCCGTGTAACGTCGCAATTTGGATAACTAAATCCTCCAGCCGCAAATCGCAAATCCTCCTGCCGCAAATCGCGGTGATTTACGGCTACCTCTACGACTCAATAAAGCAATTTGGTGTTACGCGATCACCACTGTTAATATACTCGAGAGCCGCAACCGCAAATTCGTACCGGGTACTCGTACGAGTATGTGCGGTTTTGTGAGGGAATGTGCGCTGGTGGTGGCTATTCCGCTATGGTGGTGGTCAAATATGATCTGATTACTGGCCGACAGGCGCCGTGCCTGATATATCAGGCGGCGCGATGTGGCCGACAGGGCGCGGGCGCAGCCCGTCATCTGACGGGCGCGCGCTACGCGCCTAATGTGCTATGATGATTAGGGCTAGTGAGGGTATAGGATACATCCTCACAGGTTTCGACTCCAAAAAACTGAAACGCGGCATAACAGAGCGAAAATCCGAGCTCCCGGTATATGGCTCATTTATGCTCATTTATGCTCTTGCTCACGCTTCTGGCGGCCCATCAGGATTATCCAAAATGATTTCAGCAGATGACGAACGACGAGTCGCAGATACGCGCGCGTAACAAATCGAATTTTCCGTACTGCTAATCCGGCCCTTTTTATCAAGCCAAGGGCGCATAAAATGCGGATAGCCGATAGCGGTTTCGGTCAGACTTGTTTTGGAGCGCGGGCCGGAACTGTATATATTGGCCGGTCTGCGAGAAGTGATGGGTTTGCGAGCAGTCGTGCTCTCTCGCTTGCACGACACCGACGACGTGGAGAGCGCGCCTGTGCAAATGTGTTCTGTGATTATATATTTTGGTTTCGGTGTGGTGCCGTACGCATGGACCGCCGTATTCATGTATGTGTCCACAATTTTTTTTGCCCTCACTCATGGAATTGACGTGCTGTCGGATTCAACATCGAGACTGAACGACGCAACGACGTACACCGATGCCTCTTGTAGCGAGAGCACAACCAATATAATTAGGAGGTCCCCGCGCACAGGGTATCTACATATCAGATGGAAGGCGGACGCGGCCGGAAATGAAGGTGAGGGTTAATAACTGATCAACCATCACCTGAAAAATGCGTCAGAAACACATTTATCGAGAACAGTATCAGTAGTGTTAAAAAGCGGCTACTAGCTGGAATCACCCTGATGGAACCAGCAGAGGTTGTCCTTGACATCCCACTATATATCCTGCGGAATTTTGAATGGGCGCGTGTTTTCTGTCTGCCTGGGGGTCGGTTACTCAGCCGGACAGCTGTACGAGCTGGAGAAGTCAGCATCAACTCTTGCTGCGGCAAGAGGGCACTGCCCGCTTGCATGCCGATTGCCACAATAGAAAACATGACATGTCTGATTTATGTATACCGAGTACCTGCCGCAATGCTGGGATGTATCAACCCAACTATGACCGTGCCACCAGTTGGGAAGCGAAATGGCTCCTACTGTGCTAGGAAGACCCGAAGGGAACACAGCTTGCCAGCAGCTGAATTGCGCCGACTTGTTGCCTCAGATATGATGATGCACAATTCAACATGCGGCATCCTATGGAGACATTGAACCAAATTACATCGCATCAAATGGAAAACGGCATTGCCGGAGTCCTCCAAACACAATGTCACTATTGACTGCTCAACAACGCGTCTTGCGTTGCCGGATGCCCATGGGGCAGGCACAGTGCCTGCCAGGCGCCCGCTGTCGTCCACCCGAGGCCCTTCATGCGCCTGATGTGCGCTGTAGCCACACAAATGGTCTACACTAGCCCTCTATCGTTTGAAAATACCCAGCCCAGCCCCTGGAGGCAGGTGTCTTGAGCGGGCAATGTTGTTGATTTCCTTGATGAGCCTGCAAACAAGCTCAATGACCAAAGGAGAGCTGGCGGCGGCGGTGGCGAGGGTGGCGGGGGGAGAGGGGGGGGAGTCAGGAGGCAACTGCGCGCAGGAACTCCTCCGCATTGGAACCGCCCTCCATCGCCTCCGCAAGAGCACCCAGGATGTCTAGTGCCTCCATGGCAGAGCCGGCGTCAGCCAGCTCATCCAGCAGCTCCACCAGCTCGTCCGCGCCCGCCACGCAGGTGGGCAGGTCGCTGAGTCGGTGACGGGCGGCGCGCTGCCAGGTGTTGTCCGCCGCCTCCGGGGAGCTAGGCGCCGGCTTGACCAGCCGCTGCATGGTGTCCACCACTGCAAAGGTAACCAGCGCAGGGCGCGCCACCTCCAGCAGGGTCCCCCCTGGTGCTGCTGCCAGCTGCGCGCGTGCTGCAGTCTCGCCGGTCCGCCCGGGGCCGCCGCTGCCCGCGGTAGCGGCCGCGGCCGCGCGGCAGTAGTTGCCAAACGTGGCCAGCAGCAGGTTCCACAGCGCCGCGCGCCGGCTGGCCGCCCACTGCCGCGGTGGCTGCAGCAGCAGCGCCAGCCCCATCACGCGGCATGCCTCAGGCACCTCCCTGGAAGAGGAGGGTGACGATGAGGAGGAGGAGGAGGAGCTTGTGCTGGAAGGCGGCGGCAGTCCACTGCCCATCGGCGAGGCGCTTAGGGGAGTGGTCCCCCCGCAGAACGTGGCCACGGCGGTCAGGTATTCCTCCAGCTCGGCCTCGTTGCACGCGTCGGCCGCGTGGTGGCCCAGCGCAACAAGGTATGGCAGCAGCCGCGCGTTGCTCTCGCGACCGCCGCCGCGAGCGTCCTCGCTGAAGCTGGCCCCCGTGGCAAAGCGGTCCACCAGCGCCCCGATGTCGGCTGCCACCATGCCAAGCTGCTCCGCCGCCGCACCGCTGTCGGCGGTGCCTGGCCTGGCGGAGCCGCTGATGCTGGCGGCGGCCTCCTCCATGTCCATCATCAGGAGGCGGCTGGTGGTGGTTATGCCGGCAGCGCCGGCACCGCTGCGCTCGCCACCAGAGCGCACGGCGGCGCTACCTCCAGGGCCCAGCGCAGCCAGGTTGTCCCACCACATGGCCACCGCGGCCGCGTAGGCGTCGCTTGGCGTGGAGGGCCCCGGGATGGGCAGCAGATTGTTGCACAACGTGTCGCCGTTCCGACGCGTGGCTCCCTCCCACTCGCGCTTGGGCTGTCGCAGCGCAGCATCCGCACGCCTCGCAGCGCCATGACAGGCCAGGTGAATGAGGTTGAAGTGGCTCACAGTGCTGTAGAGAGGCCCGGGCCGGGCGCCTGCGGGTGAGCCTGCAGTGCCGGGGCGCCGCATAGGCGCCGGCGTGCGCTTGCAGAAGCAGTAGACACCCAGCAGCTCGGCCGGCTGCACCTTGTACCCCTCCCGGCACACCATGCAGCACAACGCATCGTCGTCCTCCTCCTCCAGCTCCGCCATTGCCTTGGCCAGGTCGCTGCCTGGCGACAATGCCACAATCGTTTGGCCGCCTGGCGACTTTCTCTGCGCCACGAGCAGATGGGTCGGCGGAGGGGGCAACGTCAAGTGGCGACACAGGCGGCGATTGTGTTGACAAATAGTCTGGAGTACAAGTGAGGCACCAAGGCGCGGGGAGGGGAGGGGGGGGGGGGGAGAGGGGGTGGACAAGAATGGTTTCTGCAGTTCATCACCCACACAACACAGGCTGCCACACATACTATGCCCGAGGACCCCATACCACGTTCCAGACTTATCGACTACATGACGGCAGAGGCCACTTTCGGACGGCTGCCGCTGGGGCAGCTCATGCGCTCATTGGAGGGACTTGATTCGATACCCAGCTTTGACTATGAGAGGGTTCGGTAGGCAGCCAGAGATAGGGTGCTTGTGGGCCGAGCCCCCCCCCCCCCCCCCCCCCCCCGCCCCCCGGGTTCCGCGTTTTCCTACCCCAAGGAATGTGCCCAAGGTGCTAGTGGATAGCTGCGCCCAGTCAGCCACCTGGGCATCCAATCGGCCAGGTGGCGCACGCACCTGCTGCATGCCCATGGATGCCAGCATCTCTTCGCGCTTGCGCTGCGCGCGCTCGCGCATCTCGGCCTGGGTGCTGCTGCGCAGCGCGGCAACCGAGGAAGCGGTGCCCTCGCCGCCCGCGGCAGTCAGCACCTCGAGCAAACCCTCCGCAAGGCCGCCCACCCGCTTCTCACTGGAGCAGCCCTCCAGGCCATGCAGCAGCGCGAGCAGCTCGGGGCGCCCCACTAAGCTGGCGGCTGTCGCGGCGTCGCCCTTGGCCAGGGCTGTCAGCAGGCGCAGCGCGGCCGGCACACCGGGTCGCTCCAGCGCTGCCGCCCAGCGCGTGTCGCGGCCGCCGGCCGCCGCTGCTGCCGCCCCAGCCCGCTGGCAGCGGGGACTGCGGGGCGGCAACAGGGCTGACCATTGGCGTGGACGGGCTGGCCGGCACCGACTGCCAGGTGTCCTTCTCGGCGCCTTTTATGGGCATTGCGTTGCTCACTGCAGCGCCGCCCTCCAACTCCTCACTGCCCTTGCCTGGGGCAGCGTACGTGTCCGCCGGGAATGCGGACAGCAGGTAGTCAGCGGCCGCCGCGGGGATGCCACGCTCGAGCACCAGGCGCCGGAAGCCGGTGCCGCCCTCCTCCTGCCCCGTCAGCTCCTCCGCCAGCTTCAGGAAGCTGTTGAACTCGCGGTGCTGCTGGCTGCCGTCGCCCATGACGCTGTCCAGCTGCTGAAAGTCCAGCGATGTCGCGAAGCGGTCCAGGAGCGCGGACTGCGCGGTTGGGTGGTGCGCCGCCAGGAAAGGCATAACGCGTGCCAGGATGTTGGCCAGCTCGCCATGCCCCGCCTCTATCAAACCTGCGGTCGCAATGACACACCCATGTGGGCAGCCTCAGGGGGCTCTAGGTGGACAAGCAGTTGAAAGAGCACCAATGGCGCCATGGGGCAATTTTCCAGAGGGGAGGGGAGGGGGGATAGTACGCCCCCCCCGACTGGCCAAAATCAAAGGGGAACTCGCTGGGTGGTGGTAGCAGACGCGAAGCCACAAGGACAGGCGGGGCTGGGGAGGGTTTCACTGGGGTAGTGGAATTTTGCGGGCGCGGGGATGCCTGGAGTGCGCGAGAGCGGGGGGAGGTCGCACCAGTGAGGCACTCCGCGAGCTGGTCCAGGAGCACAGAGGTGTCCACCGTCTCCATGCCCGCCGTCCCTGCCGCGACGTCACCCTCCTCCGACAAAAAAGCAGAGCTCTGCCAGTTGCGTGACTCCGCGGACGCCTCCTCTACCAGCTGCTCCAGCACCAGTAGCAGCGACTCCTCGGTCGCCGCAGTCGCGGCCCTGCGGGTGCAGCAACCCACAATCCATCAGAAACTACCCGAACGATGCTGCTGCTTCGGATGGAAGGGGAGCGGGTCAAGCGGTGGGGTCCAGCATGTGGGAGCAGCGCACCTGGAGGTGGATAGGTCCTTTGCACTGGGCGCACTCCCAAGATGTGGGGTTGCCTGCTCCTGACCCGATGCGCCCAACAGCGCCAGCAGGCCGGCATGCACGGTGCGCAGCACGCACGGCAGCCCGCCTGCCCGCATCGCGGCCGCACGACAGGGCTGCAGGTGCATGGCGGCCCGCAGGACGCGGGCGAGCGTGCCACGCTGCCGGGTGGCGGCTAGGCTGGAGGACATGGCGCCACAGCCACGTGCCGGCTGGCTGGCTGACAGGAGCGCCAGAAGCAGAGCCATGGGGCCTCCCCCACTGCCTTCGTGCTGCTCCTCCGCGAGCACCTCTGCCACGGCATACTCTGCCACCGGGTCGCTGGAACCGCTCGACACCTCCTCCAACTCGCTCACCATCTCTTCCGTCGCCTCGCCATCCAGGCCTTGCAGGCGGTACGTCACCACCATGGGCGGACCCGCTGCATCCGGCGGTGTCGAGGAGGCCAGGGAGCTGCGGCCCGAGGGACGGGCTGCCAAGGCGGGCTTCCACACGCGCTCATACACGGAGCTGATCGGCAGCGAGAGGCTGATGATGCGGCCTGCTACCTGCGCAGGCACAGCAAACATTTGACACAGGAGCGAGGGAAAATTTGGGGGGGGGGGGGGGGGGGGGGGAGAGGTTCAGGCCATGCTCTTCAGATGTTTTAACTAAAATAAGCTGTGCCGGGGCATATCATGCAGCGGGCGGCCTCGGCATGGGTGTCCGAGCGCACCAGCAGCTCCATGCCGAAGTCGTCTTCCACCAGGCCCGCCATGTCAAGTGTCTGGCATACCACGTTCTTCACGTCGCGCATCAAAGGGCCGACCTGCAGGCAAGTGAAAGGGGGGAAGGGGGGGGGGGTCCAAGGGCAGAGCTGGTGAGCTTGTCTAGTCGGCAGGCCACTAAGCGGCCAAGCAGGAACTCTCGAAGGGAACAAGCTGGCAAGACACGCCTGCGAATGCGCGGCCTTCCGCACAGAATATGATGGGACGGGAGGCAGGAACTGCAGGGGCTACCTCGCTGCTTGAGTAGGGATTGGCAGTCATGGAGCCGCGGATGAACTCCTCCTGGGTGGGCGACTTGTCCAGCACCATGTAGTAGGTTGGCTCCGGCTTGTCAGGACAGATGCCCATCGCCATGAGCTCCAGCAGTACGCCAGCCACTGCAAGCCCTCCTGGCGCTGAGCCTCCCGCGGCAGTGCTGGACGTGCGCCACGAGGCAACGCTCACCGGGCTGGGCTCCACCGAGTCAGTGTCGCCGGCGGGAGACCCGCCAATGGAGGCATGGCAGCGCATCAGTCGCGACAGCGCCGCCAGGCAGGACTTCACGTATGCTTGCTTGAGGGCCTCTTTGCCAGATGAGACATCCTGCGGCTCCATGTCAGGTGGCGGCAGAAAGAAGGAGACCAGCAGGCGGCGCAGCAGCGACTGCGCATCGGCTGCGAGCTTGGAGCGACCTGGGTGTGGCAAGGGAATTGGGCCATGCTGCTTGTCAGATCTGCTTGTGAAAGTCGCCCGGTACTGGCAGTACCCTGTAGGGAGCAACCACTCTTTTGGCAGGGATTCAGGGAACGTGAAGGCGAGACAATGCTGGTCAAGTGCCTATCCACTTGACTTGACTCCCCCTACCGACAGCGTGTCACAGCATTGACGCAGGGCATCACCTATGGTGAGGGCCGAGAGGCTGGCCTCCGCCAGCAGCATGTCTGACAGAAGCCCCGTGTCAGCAAGCTTGTGGGCAGCCGAGGGTTGCGCCGACAGCAGGCCTTCCAGGAGCTTGGCCAGCTGGTGAGGCTATAAGCGGGATGCGCCGCAGAGCCCTCCAGGCCGGTGACGTTTGCGCAGGCTGCAGCCCAGCCCGCATGCCATGAGCCAGCGGCAGCCGCCAGGCCAGGGCCGCCATACTCTGAGCTCAGTAGCTGGCCCGCAAGCGGGCACAACAGGCTGATCAGTTCATCCAGCAGCCCCGAGTCCACGAGGCCGGACCAGCCGCCTGGCTCGTGCGTCATGCGATGAAGCAGCTGGAAGAACGCGCCTGCCGCTGCGCCTGAGGCGGCTGCGGCGGGCAGCATGCCCACCAGATTGTCCAGCACCGCCTGGACTGCCTCAAGACCCTGGGCGGTGTGTGCCTGTGGTGTGCATGAGGAGGAGGGGGGGCGGGGGGAGGGGCTCAGGGAGTGGAGCTAAGGGCCCCAGTGGTTCGATGATAGTGCATGCAGGGCAGCTGGCAGGCAGCCAAATGCAAATGCAGATATAGGCACTCTCAAGCAAAAGCTGCAACCATCTCAGGTTTAAGAGCGACAGCCCTTCTGACAGGCGTGATGCAAGAATGAGAGAAGCGGGGGAGGAGGAAGGGGGGGGGGGGGGGGGGGGGGGCGAAACCTGCAGAACGTCAGAGGCGGCGGTGCGCACGCTGGGGCTGACTGGGTGCAGCAGCAGCACGCACACAAGGCCCAGCAGGCTGAAGGGCAGCGCATCACACACACTGCTCCTGGCAGGCGGTGCAGGGCGCCCCACGGCAGCGCCTGTCGTGGTAGAAGCCGCTGAGTCTCCAGAGGAGGTGCGGCCTGGAACCCAAGGGGAGCCCGGAAAGTGAGCAGAATACAGCATGTTCACCCATGCCAAAGGCCCAACTAAGGCCCACTCTCCTAAACAAAACGAACATTTAGAGAAGGCATGGCATTGCGGAGGATAAATCCCTAGGGGGGAGGGAAGAGGGGGGGGGGGGGGGGGGGGGGGCTTGTTGGACGCACCCTCTGGTGAGCCACGACAAGGCGCTGCCATGCGGGCGGTCATGACTGAAGATGTGGACACGTTGGCCAGAATGCGCATGCAGGGGAGCAGGACAGACTCGGCGATGCTTGGGTTGGAGGGCGCCGCGGCAAACGCCTCTGAGGCCAGCTCCACCACCAGCTCGACCACGCTGCACAGCTCCGAGCCACCGGCCCCCTCGGCGCCGTGGAAGCGGTCTGCCAGCTTGGAGAGCAGCTCCAGCTCCGCAGCAGAGGCGGTAGCAAGGCTGGCTGCTTGGTGGTGCCGCACTGCAGCCAGCACGCCCTGTCGGACGAGGGCACATATGTCCGCGACGCTGCCATGCGCGCCATTGGCGGCGCAGAGGACAAGAAGCCGCGTGGCAGCGGTGCGCGTCGCGGGGTTGGCCGCATGAAGGTTGCCCTCAAAGAGCTCGTTCACGGCACCAGAGGCTGCAAGCGCCGCCGCGCTGCTCGGGCTGGAGGCGCCCAGCAGCTCTAGCAGCCCCAGCAGCTGCTGCACGAAGGCCTCCGCTGCGGGGAAGACCGGCGGACGTGGCGAGCTCAGCCAGCGCGCCTCCTTGGGGTTCCTCATCTTGCTGTGTAGCGCGCAGCCGGCGCTGCATTGAGGCTAGGGTGTGCAGGCTCGCTGTCACCGCCTGCGCAATGGAGCAAGCGTAGGGACAGGGGAAATGTCAGTGCACGATCAGGCTGTTGCAATACCCACACTCACAATGATATGAGCTGCAGAACGGCTGGAGCAGGCAGGCTGGGAGGACGTGGATCAACCTGGTAAGCCGCCTGGCACTTGGTGCTGTACAGAACACCCAGCATAGCCACGCCACGGGACACGCCCTTAGCGGGAGATACGGGCGCGGCAGTTGGCATCGCATCAGCGCCCCCTGCGGCGTCCTCCCCGCCCAGGGCAAGAGGCAGGCCGCAGGAGGCCAGGGTCGCAACCAGCGGCGGGCGCAGCGCGGCGAGGTCCGCCTGCGCTTGGTGCAGCAAGTCTGCCTCCGCGCTCAGCGCTACCAACGCGCGGCTAACATCCTCCGCGTCCTCCAGCACAGGGTATTCAGAGGAGGGCGCAGCGGCCACGCTGAAGTCCAGGCGGCCAAAGCGGCTGTGGCCGCACTCGTTGCAGAGGAAGCCATCCAGGCACTCGTAGTTGATATTACGGCACTGGCGGCACTGGTATGCGTTCTCGTGGCAGTATGTGCACACCCCGTGGCGATCACGCACGATGTGGCTGCAGCGCGGGCACTGGATCGTCTCGCAGCTAGCTTCCTGCAGGTTGAGGTGGAACGAGTCCAGCACCACCATTAGCGCCGTTGCACCAGCCAGCGGCACCGGCAAGCTTGCCTCGAAGTTAGTCTGCCCCGGCGCCAGGCTCGCAGACAGCGCTTTCTTCCACAGCCGGGGGGAGTGCTTCAGCTCGCTGATCTCCGTGATGGGCGCCGTGCAGTAATGCACGCTCAGCGACGCGATGCTGCGGCTGCGCTTGAGCTCGTGCACCTGGAGCATGGCAGGGGCCAAGGCGTCAGGAATGCTTCACAACGCTGTGGGAAGCTCAACGTGGAGCCGCCCACTTTGTAAATATCCCCCACTTCCATACCTTTGCACCCAAAATAGCTGCTGGGCACAAAGAGCGCCCCCCCCCCCCCCCCCCCCCCTTCTTCCCGCCAAGGATAAGCCTCAGGCTGATAGGATCCACTCAATATACATATGCAGCAACAACAGAAATGAGGCTTAATGTTGCGGCATCCATAGCAGTCAAGGTGTGTTGTTAGCAAAGAGCTGCAGACGGGGCAGCTGATACATGGAGCAGGACATACACACCCACACCCACGTCCACCCACCTGCATGGTGAAATTCTTGATGGTGAAGCGGCCGGTCAGGCGGCAGCTAACTGAGTTGGCGCTATACTTGGTCTCTGCGCGCAGCGATCCCAGCCGGCTCACTGTGAAGCCGCTCGGCAGTGGCGCAGCCGGCGTTGAGGTGTCAGCACGGGCGGGAGCGCCGCCAGCTGCGCTGGGTGCGCGCAACTCGGCCAGCCTCGGGGGCAGCACCACACGCGCCGCGTCTGCATCCGCCAGCCCCTCTGCGCCCTCCAGGAAGTGCCCCTCAAAGTCAACCAGCCCCGCCAGCGCACTGTACGTAGCGGCATGCGGGTGGTCGCGCAGGTCAGCGTTGGCGCCTGCCAGCGCGGCCAGGAGGCGCGTCAGCAGCTGGCTGCCACCGCTGCCCAGGGCGGCCTCCAGCCGGCGCGGCCCCTCCTCGGCCTTCACCATCCATGACAGAAGCTCGAAGTATTGCCGCCCCGCGTTGCCATAGGGCCGTAGCCGCGGTGTCCAGTCCAGCAGCGCCGCTAGCAAGGCAGCCTACGGAGGCAAACGACACCAGCATCAGCGCACAGGGCCCCAGCCTCAACAGAGAGCGAGCCTCCGACATGGGTCCATATTAAGGGAACGCTTTGTAGTGTTGCCTGATTGTTTGGTCCTCTGACATTTGTTGCCACCCAAACCTGACATTGTAATGCTACTACCACTCCTCAACCGCTTGCAGGCTACCTACTATGCAACTCAAACAGAGGCCATGACAGTGCCAGGGTGAAAAAGCACATGGCCAATTCCTCTAAGACGTGGGGAACGCGCGGGCTCACCTGATCCTCGCAGTTTGCAAGCCGCCAGACACCCCGAAGCACACCCGTTGCCTCAGTGCGTAAATTGGCGCTGCCGGGTGCCACCACAAAACGGGCCACAAAGGCCTCCAGCGCGCCGCCGCCCTCACCGGCCTCTGACGTCACGCCGTCCAGCAGCCAGCTCACATCTTGCGAGGAGCTGTGCGGCTCTGAGCCCTCGCCACCTGGGCTTCCGGGGGGCTGCTGGCCACCCGGCGGCAGCGCCAGCCGCGCCAGCTTAAGACCGGCCGTGGCGTGCATCTCGTCCCACCGCGCCGCGCTGTCCAGAAGCCAAGGCAGCACACTCGGCCGGGCGCTGCACAGCGCGCGCCAGCACTTGGGCCTCATGTCCACCACCTGCATGAGCAGCCACAGCCCATGCAAGGTGAGGTGAGTATAAAGCGCAGTAGAGCAGCGTCATGGTGACAGCAAACGGAGAAGACTCATCCCGGAAGGGGAACGGTAGAAGCTGTTGGTGGAGATGCAGGCAGTGGTAAGAGGGGCCAAAAAACAGCCACCGACGTCTGAGTCCGGCGGCACCAGAAGCAAGCGCTAGCGAAGGCAACAGAAGCAACCCGCAGGGGAGCCAATGTGGCGAGTGCTGCTGGTGCTCACCTCAAGCGTGGCGTTCAGCGCATCTAACAGCTTGCACTTGTCAGGGTAGTCAGTGGGGCGTTCCGCGGCAGCCGAGCCAACACTGCGTAGCTCCGCCATCTGCCTGTCAAGCAAGAACTCGGAGCGGCAGTCTCGGTACGCGCTGTGGCTGCCGCAGAGCGCCAGCAGCAGGCGGCGCGTGTGCTTGCGCTGCGACGCCAGGGCGGGCGCCGCCAGCGCCGCGCATAGCGAGCGCCGCCAGCGGGCGTCAGCAGACGCCCTCGCGTTGGGGTCCCATGCCTCAGGCGTTCCACCGTGCACCGCACTGCTCCACAGCACGAGCGCTGCCTCCAGTGCCAGCACGGCCGGCGACTCCACCACCCCAAACTGGCAGCCCGCCAGGACCTCGTCTGGCAGAAACGGCGCCAGGCTGTCCTTGCTGCTGGCTTCTGCCTTGCCACGGCTCTGCCCTGGTCCTCGTAGGAGCTGCCCGCAGCCAGGCGCCGTCCCAAAAGTCGGCTGCCCGTTGATGCTCACCACCTGCGAGCCATGCCGGCTGTTGCCGGCGGCAGCTGACTCCGGGCCGCTGCCAGGCAGCATAGACAGGCCACCCTCTAACAGGCTCAGCAGCGTGCTCTGCAGCGGCTCGCTGTCAAGCAGCGCTGCTCGGATTGCGGCTGATACCCCGCCAGATGCCGCACTGCCCTGCGGCGCGGACGCTGAGCTGTCCACACGGTGCGCTCGAGCACAGTGGGCCAGCAGGGCCAGCAGTACTGCAGCCTGCTCAGTGATGGCGGCGGCCGCCGAGGCAGGCGATGCTCCCCCTATGAGGTCCTGAGGCTGGGCCGCCATCCTGAGATTTCCACCAGAGTGAGGCGGACAAAGACGGTGTCAGTGTCAATGCCCAAAATGGACGGCACGATGACATTGTTGCGATGCTCATTGCAGGTCTGGCAGGTTGGCAAGATTACGGCATGACTGTGGTGGGTGATTACGGCATGCAGGGTGATGGGTGTCGGAGGCGGAGGAAGGGTCAAGCAAAGGCGGAGGTAAGCAGAGTTTCAGGAATCATGCAGGGGGAGGAGGGCAGATACCCGGCAGGCCCTGTGGGCAGTGTGATGTGGAGCCCACTCTTGGTCCGCTGTGCCCCAGAGACGAGTGGTTGGAACACCTCCAGGACCGCTGCCAGGCTGCGCAACACAACGTGCCGAGACACAGCTTGCATTGCTGAGACCGTCACAGTGGAGGTGTCCGCAGAGCGTGGGGGCGCAGATCCTGGCACCGCCCCGCCAGCTGCGCTGCTGCCTCCACTGCTACGGTGTGCGGTTCCGCTTGCTGAGGTGAAGTGATGCAGCAGCTGGAAGGCCGGCACAAGCTGGATGACTGGTAGGCTGCTGCGCGCTGACGTGGCACAACCTGCGGCGGCAGAGAAGGGGAGGCGTGACGGATTGGACAATTGACCACAATCAGATCCATGAAACATCCCGCACGCCCGCCCCCCCCCCCCCCCCCCTCCCCTACCGAACACACCCAAACACACAACAAAGCGCGTGCAGACAAATAGTAGCGAGCGGTCACACACAAAAAAAAATTGGAAATGTGCAGGTGTATGGCAGGGGAGAGACCCATGAACATGCACTCACATAGCACTTGGTCAGTGATGGCCATCGACAGCGCCGCCCGTACGACTCGATCGCGTGCGTCATCTGGATCCAGAGAGCGGCGGCCAGTTGGGGAGCCCCCTGATGCTGCCGACCGGGCGGAGGACCCCGGCCGGGTCGGCAAAGTCACAAGTTGGCGGCGCAGCTCAGCGGCGGAGGCCACGCGCAGTGCCTCGCAGGGTGACAGCAGTAGCTGCGCCGCGAGCTGCGCTGCTGGCTGGATCTCTGCCGCTAGCCGCGAGGCTGCGCCGGCTGGGTCTGTGTTGGGTGCGGATCCGGCGCACTCGCCTGGAGAAGCAACACGCATCCAGACTTACACCAAACGCAATATCAGGTTGAGGGCAGAGAAAGACAGGGCTGATGTAATGCTCTTATGCTCTCACGCAGTACTGACTTCCTCACAAAGGCACGCATCGCAAGTTAGTCGAGGAGATGGGGCAGATGGGGCAAGCAACGCGCACCTGACTGCTCTGCCGTCACGGAAACGCTGGCCAGCAGCAGGCGACACAGCGGCGAGATTATGCCCTCAGCAACCCGCTGAACGGATACACCTGGAGCAGAGCGCAGCTGAATGGCGCGCATGGCGGGCTCCGCCATGGACACGAGGCCGCCTGCCAGGTTAGCCTCGGCCACCAACGACGACTGCTGCTTGAGCCAAGTTACCAGGGCTGTGGGCCGGTGCGTGCCCACTCCGCGCAGCAGCGCCACCGCCAGCAGGTAGCGGCTAAGGGCGACGTCGTCGATGGGATGGCCCCGACCACTCGCTACCTCCTGCTGGAGACGACGCAGCTCATCGGCCGCGCCCGCCACGACGGCCAGTGTAACTTCGTCTGCCAGGGTCAGCGCCGCCAGTCCGACGTGCACTGACGACTCGCGTGCCTCACCACTGGCTGGCGTCAGCTGCGTCATTAGTGACACCAGTGCTGCGGCTCGGGTGTCGCTGCTTGGCAGCCACTCGGCGGCCAGCGCTGGCTTGAGCCCTAGCACGCGAAGGCTCAGGGCACGCAGGCCTTCTGCCCCGGCAGCGCCGCTGCGGACGGGCAGGTAGACACCCATACCAAACTCAGATAGTGCTGCCGCTGCTGGGACTGTTGTGCTGAAATGGAGGGAAAGATAGTCAGGGTGGCAGGTGGGCGGGCGGGCGGGCAGGGCCTCACTTGTGACGCACGCTGGCCTCCAGGAGGCACAGGACCATGCGCAGCAGCATCTCTGCACATGGTGGCGGTAGGTGCCTGGCGATAGAGAGGCTCGGCAACGAGGCGCCCGCTACAACTGCGTGGGCGCCACCTGCAAGATGCCTGTCGCCCGCCGTGTCCAGCACGGCTGCCTCGCTGACACCAGCTGTGGGGAACCAAGAAGGGAAACCAGATGAAGGGAATCCAGTCAGCCCTGTTTGTAGAGAAGGATGCAAAGATCGGTGCCCGCTTGTGGGGCATTGCGGCGGGCAATGCTGCCGGTGCGAGTTGCAAGCTTAGAGCGCAAATGCAGTGCAAAGCGGCAGCAGCGCCACTGGCGGCAAGATTTCCTGGACAAACAAGCATTGCGGTGGCACTACAGGGCGGATTCATGAGTGAGAGACAGAGCCCCAGGTGGTCCAGCGAGCCGTCCTCACCTTGGGCGGCGACCTCACTGCGGGGGCGTGCATATACCTCCAGACCATCGAGCCGCGGGTTCAGGATGGGCGAGATGGCTGGGCCAAGCTGCAGGGTGAGGTGCGGGTGGCAGGCGAGCGCCTCCGCTGCGGTCAGCGGCACATCGTACCAGCGTCGTCCTGAGCTGCTGTTGAGCAGGACTAGCCGCCGCCCGATGACCACCTGCATGCGAGAAAGGAAGAGTGAAGATTAAATACCGCCTCAAAGCTCCCCGCTACAGTCCCTCTACATGCGCATGCTGGCAAAACAACGAATGGTTTACGTCATTGCTGATGCTTGAAGAATGCGGGCCGTAAAAGAGCTCATGAGTACAGCTTGGCACACTAACCATACAACATGAGTAGCAGAACCCGCGCAACTGATCATGCCCTTTGTTGTGAGGAGGGCTGGTAGATGTTAAAAAGGGCGGATGTGTTTGTGTTTGTGTTTGTGTTTGTGTTTGTGTTTGTGTTTGTGTTTGTGTTTGTGTTTGTGTGTGTGTGTGTGGGGGGGGGGGGGGGGGGTCAACGCTGTACCTCGGTGGGCGCAGAACTTGAGCCACTAGC